>LKNJ01002217.1:0-51278 GCA_002120245.1 Maccullochella peelii
GTGTGTGTGTGTGTGTGTGTGTGTGTGTTAGTAAAGTGACAGACACACATTACAGTTGTTGGGCTGATTATAGCTGTGATCGTCAACACTACTCAGACCAAGTTGGAGTCTGGGCCACCGCTGTCTGGTGTTTTTTAATTATAATCTTTTACATTTTGATCTGCCCGCTCTTCCCACCAAGATCACTTTAAACGCTTGTTCACACAGTTTTAATAAATTGTGACTCTGATTTAATAAATATGAATCTGTGAAGAATATTGTCGTTCCTGCCTCCCTTTCAGTGCAGAGCCACAGGTCAGCTCCCTCTGCAAAGTTTAGTCCACAATTTCGCCAAAAGCAGCATAAACTCATAAAACAAAATGCTTTTGATAGACGTTGATTTCTGTTTTGGTTCAGTCATACGTGAGAGCTCGTGTTCTTGTGGGATTTGGGGGTGTTGCTTACCGACACAACTCTCATTCCAGTCTTCAGTACACAGTCATCAACTATGTTGTTCATTCATTCCTGTGTGCTTCTTTCTATATGTTAAGGCCGAAAAATCTGTGTGGAAACAAATCTATGTGGACTGTTTAGTCTTTTTAGCCTGTCGTGACCTTAACGTCTTCTTCATGTATTTCTCCAGGGTCGTCATGTCAAGACAGGCCAACTGGCAGCTATCAAAGTCATGGAAGTCACAGAGGTAAAAGTGCATTACATTTTTCACTTGTTCTCTCTATTTCTACCATCCGATTCTTCCTTCCTCTTCTCTTTCTCATCTTTGGTGAAAAAAGTTGAATATTAAATGTAACACTGTGAAAATAGTTAGGTATAATAATAGGTATAATGTCTTCTGTGGCTCTGGAAGGAGCATCTGGGTTATCTAGGATTGAGTTTGAGGCTTAAAATGTGTAAAAGAAAGCCTGCATCATGAACTGGACTTGTGGGGTTTGAAAGAAGCGGGCATTTAGGAAGCAGGGGGTGTAATGAAAGACACTATTGAGTTTTTTATGGGAAATGTGGGATCCAGTGTTTTTGGAGTTTGACCCATAGTATGGACTAAAAGGCAGGATATTTCGGGCTCTGCTGCATCGATTTTGACCATTCTTTATTTAATCTGTCCCTGAGTGCCTGAAGTATAACACTAAATCGCTGGAGTACTCCTTTAAATTGCATTTATATTTCAGGTATAGATCTGCCCTTAGTCTAGATTGATTGTCCTGCATCCTCCCTTTGTGGAAAATAAAAGCACCCAAAAAGGAAAAATGTGTATATTATATTTTTTGTTTTCATGGAGGTCTGTGCATTGGCTGCATGTTGTTCGTTATCTATCTATGTAATGTAGAAGACAGATAATTCAAGCGCACTTGTTGATGTCATTTGGTTTTAAAAGTCGGAATGGTTTGAGAAGTTTAAAGTAGTGAGTCCACTAAAGGATTATCACATAACAGACAAGACACAAAGGAATTTCCAGTACTTGTTAAATCTTTCACAAGACAATCGTTATGTTTTTGTAGTTTCTTCTGGCTCAATACTGCAGTATGTTCAGGCATTTAGCATTTCAATTTAAAATGTAGGGTGAAGACAGAACAGGAGAAACTGTTTCCAGCATCCAGAGAAACAAGGAGAGGGGAATCACTAGAGCCATAAAATATCAGATGAAAAGAGAGGGAGGAAATGAGAGGAGAGAGAGAGACAAAGACCAGCAGTGTTACAGAACTGTCCACACGAATGAGTGTAGTTAGTCAGTTAGTTTTAAGGCACCAAGCTTACAGAATTGTTTGAGACCTTCTTCTCTAATTCTCTTTCTGTTGAATTACAGTTTTTTTTTCTTTCATTATCCCTAAAGAAATAAACTGGTGGAAGCATTTTCTTGAAACAATTTACCTTAGAAACAAGTGAAACAATATCGCAGCATTTGCAGATGTTTGCACTTTAAAAAGACTTTAAAACCCATTATTGGACTAAATGAGTCTCTTCTGTCTTTTCCCAATTCAATTCGCTCTCCGCTCATGCTGGTAATTGAAGCAATGGAACAACGCATTTGACAACCTCTCCTAACTCCTTCCCTAAAGCATAGATACACAATGAGGATCAAACAAATCTTTAATATACCGCCAGCCTGACAAAATTCAATTCCATGAAATGGTCCCTTCTTTCTTACAGTTCTCTGAGTCCCACCAGCATTTCTGTTTTGACCCAGAAGTAGTTTTTTATTAGATTCCAGGTGAATCTCCTTGGTATTAAAGTTCTCTTCACTTTAGAGTTTTAAAGCCACAATCTTGGATGGTTTTGGTGATATAAGATATTAATAAAACTCATCGTACTGTAAGTCAATTTGAGGATAGAAAAATCTCTGATGCTGTTTTTTGAATTCCAGTGGTGGGGTTAGCCTTACAGTTATCGATTACGATTACCCGTTTAGCTCTTAATTCAGAGTCTTGATTTGACTCTGTGTGCTCTGGCTCTGCCTTGTGGTCTTACAGCTGTATGAGGGGACAAACAGGAGAGGTGTGGAGGTTTTATTGCTATAATATTGCTTGTGGTTTACAGATGTAGAGCAACAGTGACAGCGGAATGGGGTTAAATGTGTGTTTGATCGTTGTTTCTAAAGTGCAGGCTGAACCCTTACCTGTTCTCTGAGAAGTTCTGGTTTAGAGGAAGATGCTGACAGATACAATTCTCATTAATTTGTGTAAATTGTAGAGCTGAAACGAGTAATGATTAATCGACTAATTGATCAACAGAAAATTCATTGGCAACTATTTTGATAATCAATTAATCGCGTAAGTCATTTTAAGGCACGCTATCGGCATGGCTCTAGGGAAGGCAATGTCGGTGCGATGGTTGTTGGGTTGGTTAACCCACCACTTTAGTCCGGACTGAAATTTCTCAGCAACTACTGGATGGATTTCTATGAAATTTTGTACAGATATTCGTAGTTGCCAGAGGATGAACCCTACTGACTTTGGTGATCCCCGACTTTTCTTCTAGCACCACCAGCAAGTTAAAGTTTTCTTGATCCTGTCAAATATCTCAACATCTACTTAAGTGATCAGCAAAATATGTTGTACAGACATTCATGTTCCCCTCAGAATGAATTGTAATAACTGTGGTGACTCCTTAACTTTTCATTCTATCATCAGTTCAAAATTTTAACTTGTACAAGTCTTTAGTTTATGACCAACTATTTGCAACCCCAGCTGTACTTTGTGTTTAGTGCTAATTAGCGTACATTAGCATGCTAACATGGTAAACTTAAATGGTGACCATGGTAAGCATTATACCTGCTGAACATGAGCGTGTTAGCATTGTCATTGTTAGCATGTTAGCATGCTGGTGTTCAAAGCACTGCTGTGCCTGAGTACAGTCTCTAACAGCCACTAGCCTAGCTGTAGACTCTCGGTTGTTTATGCAAAAAGTACCAAACATTGCCCTGCTTCTCAGTTGGTCAGATTTGCTGCTTTTATTTGTTTTTGTGATAGGGAACAGAATATTTTTGGACTGACAAAGCAAGCAATTTTCACCCTTTTCTTCCATTTTATAGATCAAATAATGAATTGGTTAACTGGAAAAAAAAAGAAGTAAATAACAGAGGTTTAAGTAGTTTCTGTGAAGTTATTACAAACTGGTCAGAATTTATACTTCTTTCCACTTTATACTTCACCACAAATCCGCTTATTGCAGCACTGGACACACTGGTTTCTTTCCTGTTGATGAGTCTTCTGTGTTGCAGACGAACTCTTTAGCAGGAAATGCTTGGCTATTATCTCCCTTCACACACACACACACACGCACACGCGCGCGCATGCGCGCATGCGCGCATGCAAACAGATAGAGAGAGAGAGGCTTTGTATTTCAGATGGAGGTGAAAGTTCAAACTCTGCCATGTCATTTTCTCCCCTCCTGTCCTGCGGACATTTAAAGGAGGTCAGTGACTGGGAGAAGCTCTCTGTTGTTTCCTATTTTCTGATTAACGGCCACATCCAGCTTCTCCACCTCCCCTCTACTCCTCCACCTCCCCTCTACTCCTCCACCTCCCCTCTTCTCCTCCACCTCCCCTCTTCTCCTCCACCTCCCCTCTACTCCTCCACCTCTCCTCCAGTCCAGTGTAAATTTAGGGGTTCAGTGAATTGGAGAAGTCACGAGTCGTTTCTGGGATCTGTTTCCTTTGCTCTCTCTTTCTGTCCTTGCGTCTCATAACACTGACCAACCTTAGTTGTTTTGATGAGAAATATCAGTAATTGAATTAAAGTCCAATAGCTGGGTGGAAGGTCATCTATATGGAGTAGTGTGTGTGTGTGTGTGTGTGTGTGTGTGTGTGTGTTTCTGGAAGAGAGTTAAAGAGATTATCCCAACAGAGAAGCGTATCTTCTTTCTGTCAATCAGTCTGACATTGATGTTCTCATCACCCAAAGATACTGTACAACATGGAGTTTGATTTCTACTGTATCTGCTGTTATGTTTAGGAGGAAGAAGAGGAGATCAAACTGGAGATCAACATGTTGAAGAGTTATTCTCACCATAGAAACATCGCTACTTATTATGGAGCTTTTATTAAGAAAGGCCCTGCTGGACAGGACCACCAACTCTGGGTTTGTAAACTACTCTATCAGTCTCTTTTTCTGAAGAGAAAAAAATGAAGAAATGACTCTTTTTTTTTTTTTTTTTAATAGCTGCTACCCTTCTGGGTTTATTCTGTTTCTATAATATTATGTGTACTCTTTCAAGATCATTCACATAATAATCACAGTTATTTTGGCTGGTACCTGACATTTCTGTATGTGTCCATCCAGTTGGTGATGGAGTACTGTGGAGCCGGCTCTGTGACAGACTTGGTGAAGAAGACCAAGGGGAACTGTCTGAAGGAGGACTGGATAGCTTACATCTGCCGAGAGGTGCTCAGGGTAAGGTCAAAAAACGCATACGTACACACTATACAACTGTACTCCTATAGTAGATCCAACAATGGTCTGGTGTCAAATAGGCAACATTTCATTTTATTTCATCGATTTAAACTTATTCATTGTTATTATTTTGTAAATTGTCACCATTTGCACTTCTGTATGTGTGTCAGCTGACCTTTCTTCATGCTTATTATTTGGACTCAGTATAGAGTTGTGAACTGGGTGGAGCTGCTGGTCCCAGAAGTATTTTTTAGTCTTTTGGATAATGCTAAGATGCTATAAGTTTATGTCATGTCCATCTGTTTTGATTATTTCAACTTCATTATTAAGACATAATTTTTGTCCATCTGTTTGGTATAGTGGATGGCTCTAAATACTACAATACCCATAAGCCTTAGCCACCATTGCTATGGAGAAGAATCCAGTCACAGGTGCAAGTCAAAACGCTTTGTTTTTACAATTGGAAACAAAACACCGCACCGTAATTCATCCAAAACTGACCCAGAATCCCAGATTAAAATGATTTAGGCTGCTAAATGTCCTGCCATTGTTCTTTAAGTGCAATTTTTAGCTTCCACTTGACATTAGCAGTGCACTATACAGTATTTTAAGCTCTGATTTCTAGCTGAACTGCTCATTGGAGCCAAGTTTCCATCCAATTTTAGCAAAAATTTTAACTGAATTTAGAAAATTGGAAAAAGAAAATGCAAATTAATGAGTGTTTCCATCCACTGCCATTATGCAAATATTAGGAGTTGGCACATCGAGATAGAAGCTGGTGGTGCGTTTCCACACATTTTTTTAAATACATAAATTGAAAATGCGGATAAAAACAGGTGGATGGAAACGCACTTTGAGAGTTGTACTTCTCTCCATAGGTTTTATGTCCACGGGCTTTTTATTAAAGAACCTAATATTACTTGTGCAGAAAAAGAACCCTTCATTCCTTGTGAAACTCTATAGCGTAACATGTACACATTATGTAAAGGTGTACTTGCTGTTCTGAGCGCACCGACACAAATCCCTGTCACTTTATTGCTTATGTGACCTGGCAGGTGACTCACAAACACACAGACAACATACACAAAGAATCACAAGGGAACGTTGTTTCTGAGGTGTTGTTATGGTGGAGGCCCTTTTTAGTGCTGGTAAAGACAGAGGTAGTAATTTGTGTGTGGATGCAAACTAAAGGCTGGACGAGTTGCTGCTGTTGTGTAAGAAACACAACGCTGCTTTTAGTGTTGGATTCTTTGCCAAAACATCAAAGAGAAGAAGCCAAACCGACACTGATGCCTCTTTATGTTCTGGGATCAGTATCTCCCTCATGTTCCTCCCTGTGACTCCGGGGGAATAATTGATTTATTTTTTCATTTATATACTTTAAAGGCCAGTTGAAAACAAGTCTGTAAGATGTTATGGCTAACATTACAAGAGATTACAAGGTCCTGGGAAAGTCTGTGGGGTGTTTGCACTGGTTACCGCTTGGGCGTTTGAGGCTCTGATAACAAACACACATACTGAAACAGCATATCAACTTATATCAGCTCACTTCTGACATGTCAGTCCTTGGTTATCAAGGACAAAATGAAAGTGAGATGATTTTCTCAGTAGTAAAAGGGAGACAAAGGGCTTTGGATTGTCGCCAGTGTTTTCCCTGCTGCTGTCAGCCATGCTGTCTCCTCATTGTTTCAACACCGCAGCATACACACACAAACATGCACAGACACTCAGCATAGCATGGTGAAGTCATTGTCTGAAATAAGACTCACTTCCTTTGTTTATTGAACCTCCTTTTGAAGAAGCGAGAGCACACACACACACACACTCAAACTGTGCCACTGATTGGTAGCCTGTGCTACTAGGCCACTCTGCCACCTTAAGCAAGGTTATTTAAAATTTTCTTGGAAAAGCAGTGCAAGCTTGAAATAAATCCACTCTTTATTCAGCATTCCTTTAAAATAAACACATAATGCTACTACTCTGTTAAAGGGGACTTCGTATTTATAGTGATAGCGGTCATCTGACTCTGTGTGTATGCGTGTGTTCATATGTGTGTATATTTGTCTTTCAGGGTCTTTCCCATCTTCACTCCCATCATGTGATTCACAGAGACATTAAGGGACAAAATGTTTTGCTCACTGAGAATGCCGAGGTCAAACTGGGTATGACACATCAACACACGCACTGTGGTCTCTCAAGCACATGCGCACACCTCCAGACAATCACACAGTCATACATACATAAATCACACAGCCGCGGAAACGCCTCATAAAGGAGCAAAGATTGTGGTTGTATGAAGACGTGAAAATTGTCCTACATGTTTTATTCAGTTGACTTTGGAGTGTCGGCACAGCTGGATAAGACGATCGGTCGAAGGAACACCTTCATCGGTACTCCCTATTGGATGGCTCCAGAGGTCATCGCCTGTGACGAGAACCCTGAGGCCACATATGACTACAGGGTATTTACAGAGAATTTTAACCAAATTGTTAGTAATCTTTTTTTAAGGTGTTTTTTTTTTTTTTAAAGGATTTTGTTAGTTCCCATCAAGAAGGATGACTTCATCTTTTTCGTGAATGGAAGTAAAGGCCTATACACACTGGGCACGTGACAAATTAACAACACAAAAATACTCGCCTGCGAATTTTTCGCGTAAAAACTATTCATACCGGCAGCAATGCATATTTGCAATAGATAGACAGACAGAGATAGATAGGCACTGTTGCCTTGCTACCAACTCTACTACATCCAAAAGTAAACTACATAAGCTACTCACTATCCTGCATCCGGCGATGCTACTCACCACGTTGTCCTTGAGTTCGTTGTCGCACAAGATGCATGAAGTGGTAATGGAATCTAAGCCTATATCACCTTATATTCAACAGGAGAGTTTGCATTATTATTCATAACAGAATTTCATTACTGGCAGAAAATTTTTCAAGTGAGCCTAAAAACTCTCATTCACTCTTCACCCAAAAATTTCACCAAAATATTTTCGTTCACTCTTCCAGATTAGATGTATCATAGTTCACAGAGACATCCTTAAATGGAATTTCAGCAAATTGTATGCTTTTCTGGAAGTAATTAGATATTGACTGAAATCAGTGAAAGGAATCCACTGATTCTTTGACTCTTTTGTAAAATGCCAGAAGTTGGTCTTGAAGTCTTGGAAGTTGTTTCTGTAATTCCTGGATCTGTACTCACTCAACCATGCACACACTGATTTACTGTCTGAATATAAAGAGGACATCCAAGGTTTACAGGAAATGAATAAAACTCAAGCTAAGCTTTGAGTGTGCACCAGTCTTAACCTTTTCCTGTCTCTCTCACTCTCAGAGTGACCTCTGGTCTTTAGGCATCACTGCTTTAGAGATGGCTGAAGGAGCCCCTCGTAAGTTAGAAATACACCTACACACACACTTTGTTTATTGATATCGTTGAACAGTTTGTTTTTCTGTATGTATATTTCCACCCAGGATTCATTTTCCCCTCCCTTTTACTGTTCTTGTCCCCATCTGTTCCTATTTCTTTATATCCCTTCCCTTTCATTCTCATCCCTCTCTCTGCCCTTCTGTCCTGATCTCTCTCTCCCCCTCTCTGACTCTCTACCTTTGTTTGCAGCTCTGTGTGACATGCATCCAATGAGGGCCCTGTTTTTGATTCCACGAAACCCTCCACCCAAACTTAAATCAAAGAAATGGTAAGCCTGTGAACACACTCACGCACATACAGTATATAGACACACAACAGGATGTAGAGGGCAGTGTTTTAGGTTTTCTCTTCTGTAAACAAGGTTTGAAAGTGGTCTTTGTTGTGGGTTTCATGCATCAGACAATCAGACAAAAAACATCCTAACACTCTCTTCTCACAAAGACACTTAAATCTCTGGCACATTCAGCAGACAACAAGATAAAACTTGGACACAAAACATTAGGCGTATGTGCTGTTGCTGCCATTTTTAATCTTAATCAGAGTTGTATTAACCTCTCTCTCTTTCACTCTCCTCTCCTGTCATCCTGCATCTTTCTCTTCCATATATAATGGATAAGCTCTTCAGATTGAACTGGTGGTTGAACTCAAGCTGTCTTTCATTCAGTATTCATGTCATCAGAAACACTAGTTCGTATGACAGCTTTTAATAGCTCCCACGGTCTGGGCTATGCGGTGCTTTCCAGTCCTTTTTACCTCGGGGCCTCCTGAAGGCAGAAAGCACACCAAAAACTAAGCAGCAACACATATTCCTTCCCTGTTTTCGACGAGTTCAGAGCAGAAACAACACACATCTAGAATTCTGGGAGTGTTTCTGTCCGTAGATATTGCCTGAGGAAAACTTCAACTCAACGTTTTTGACAGGATTGTCCTCGCTTAATACTCGACAAGTGATTACTAGTTTGCACACCGTAGGTGAGTTTAAACAAATATTTCAGAATGTGGTGCCATGTTAAAGAGGCTTGATTTAAACATGTTTGACTAATGGACCTGCTGGATTTTATATTGGTCTGTTACATTTCAGTGTTGGACAACTGTCCTTGCTCTCTCTTTTCATGTGATTTTGACTGCATGTTGATTAACACATTATCTTAGTTTGCGCCTCTGTTTTTGTTTTTTGACTTTATACATTGTTATATGCTTTTAGATTGCACTTTTTCTTAAATTATGGTCCTCTTTATGCAAAAGTTTCCTTAATACAGAGGTAATTTAATGAAAAGGACAAAAATAAATATTTAAGAGTTTAATTTAAAAACAAAGTAGAATTGTTTTAACGGTGCTTTCACTTTAGTGAGGACTTTAGTCAATAAACTTGCCTCAACCTATTTAACTAATGTAGTACAGGTGTGGGTTTGTGGGTTACATGTGTGTCAAATTGTTACTCATTTAAGCCACATGTAGCAAAACCCTGACTAAAGATAAGAATAAAAAAGTGAGTGCAAACTGCAGTTTTGAATACATTAACCTTTAACACTAACCTGGATTTAAGGACTGAGAATCACACTGATATTAATGTTCCAATAACTGAGCAGGACTGTGTCATGGAAAGGCTAACTGGGGGGCTTGTGATCAAAGCTAAAAAGAAGGTCAAAAGTTTAAAAGCATGGGGTGCCCTGGTATCTCACTTGGTGGAGTGTGTACCATGTACCAAGTCCTTACCGCAGCACGGGTTCAATTCCTCTCACCCGCTTTCCTGTCTCTCTTCAGCTATTAAAGGCACAAATGCCTAAAAAAATTGCTTTAAAAAAAAAAAAAAAGCAGGTTTAAAAAGCATTCAAAATTCCATTTGAGTTACGGCACATTAAACAGATACAACTTTATACAGTGTGGGTTTTTACAACATTGTCAATCTGTTTTCATGCTGGCATGTTTTGTTTCCCCTTCCCTCCGCCCTCTTTCTTTGTCCGTCTCTTTCTGTCCATCACAGGTCGAAGCGTTTCCTGTCGTTTGTTGATAGCTGTCTGGTCAAGAACCATCTGCACCGGCCCACTACTGACACCCTGCTGAGGCACGCTTTCATCAGAGATCTGGCTAATGAGAGACAAGTTCGCATCATGCTCAAAGATCACCTGGATAGAACCAGGAAGAAAAGAGAGAAAGGTGAGGAGAAGTGTTTGCAGTAGATGTGCCAGTAACAGATGTGTGAAGGGCAGAAAACAAGGGAGAGATAGAATGAAAGATGGCTGGATAGACTAACAGGTACAGTAGACGGATGAATGCACTGAAGATTAAATGCAGCCTGCTGTTACAGTTGCTGTTTCAGTTTTATTAGGACCAAACGCTGAACTGGGGCCAGATTTTTTTCTCTGGGATTTCCTGAGTGCTTTTATTTAAACTTCACAGCAGCAAAACTGACTCATTGGAATTAGTAATAACTCAGTTCTTGTATTTACAGATGAATTATTCAGCTGATGTGCTTATGTAGGGTGACTTACAGTGATGATGTGAAGTGAATGTTGCCATGAGCTGGTGTCCTGATGGAGAACCTGCGCTGATGTTATTGGCTACTTCTTGCCATGTGCTTGTGTGCCAGTGTGGTAAGAAGGCAGCTGTGCGTAAGGAGAGACTCAAGTATGTTTTTTTCATTTAAACAAAACTCATTAACACATACAGTACAAGCAGACATACACAAAAGTGGAGTGCTTGAATTTTACTCTTTAAACAGCTGTAGGAACCCTGAACACTGAGAAGGACCCGATTTATTCTAGATTGAGGTTATCATCTCTGTCCTACATAGTTGCAGTTATTCCAGCCAGGGAATTTGATCAATTCTTTGGCTAACTAATGAAATTTCAAAAAGTTTTACTGAAAGGCCACTTCACAGAATAGATTTTCCATTATGTTTCACAAATGCGCTGCATCGTGTGGGTTTCAGGCCACTTGTGGTGGAATAAGAACTACCAACACACTTTAGCTGAGAGAGTACACCAGCTGCACTGATGGCACAGCAGCTGCTTCGCTCAGGCTGTCAAAAACACTGCATTTCTGCTTATTTATAGCATGCTGTTTCATTAGGTTGCTTGTGTTATCCACAATATACACTTCTTACATGCATATATTACACTTTGCTGCATCTTCATTCGTTTTGCTAAAGTAAACCCACACTTTATAACACCTAAACCTGTCCACTATTACTGCAATACACTGAAACCAATAAGAAGGTTTTAGGAAAGGAAGCACTGTAGATATATGCAGATGATGATGATATGACCTCTAAAAATGCACTTCATACACTACTACTGGTTGGACAACAGTTTTCCCTAGCCAATAAACATTTTGAATTTGAATTTGAACTGGACCAGTTACTGTATGCCAGATATTTAAATTGAGTTGAATACAGAGAGAAGTGAGGAAGGGCGGCAGTCAAAATGAACAAGAGAGCGAAAGAGGGAGAATGTTGGGTCGAGCCAAAAGGCTGTGCACGGCTGACCTTTCCTTTCCTTTTCTACAGGATTCAGTTGGGACAGTGTTTTACACAACAGCCAGACACAGACATGGAGAAGGAGGAAGAAGAGAGAGAAAGAGGGAGGGATGTAGAGACAAAGAAACAAGAGACAAATTAGGAATAAGGAGGGGGGGTAGGGGAATTTTTAATTATAGTCTGGTTGAGTTGCATGTGCTGAATATGTGATGGCAGTCAAACTGTGAGAAAAAGAGTTAGGGGCGTGGAAGAGAAGACAAAGATATTTATGACTTTTGCTCTTCTTTCATTCTCACGTTGATATTCAAGCAGTGTGAGAAATCCTTGTCTTGTCCATTAGGTTTATTCATCTTCATTTGGGAAACTGAAAGACACGGGAGGGGTAGAGGGACGAGAGACAGAAAGAGACAGTGCAACAACAGGGAGAAAAAGAGAGAGAGAGCCAGAAACAGAGCAGAGAGGGAGAGAGAGAAGCTGAGAGGGGAAGGAAGGAGGAAACAGCATGGCCATCTGGTTCTAATCTTCTGTTAGTTTATAAAAGCACACTAATGACTGGTAGACTTTCTGCATGCTGAATGTGTTGTGTGTGTGTGTGTCCATGCAATGTGTTAAAAGACCATATTTGTGTGTGTGTGTGTGTGTGCCCCTATGCCCCTGCAGAGTAATGAAATGCCGGTAGTCTTAAGTGCGTATGGGAAAAAGTCACTGCTGCAGAAAAAAAAAGAAGACAAATCAATGCTCCGGACATGATGCAAAAAGGATGTGTCATTTTCAGCATACCCAAGAGTGTAGTTTGGACAAAGATTGACTATGTTTTGTAAGATGAATCACTCCACACACACACACAAAAAAAAGAAAAAGACCCACTTCTCGGTCAGCAAAAATAGGCGTAAACCCTCAAATTGCTCTCCTCTCCTGCAGCTTTGGCTCGGGAAGACATGACATGAGCCAAAACTTTCAAACATGACATCACCAAAACAGAGCAGAGATTTCCTCCGTCCACTGCACTTCTTTCTGTTTTGCACAAACACACCTGTATTGCGTTACCTTACCAGCGTGTTGATGGCAACATATGGCGCGTCAAGGAAATGTTCAAGTTAGCCCGAGCAACCATATGTTGGCCAAATGTTGTTATGCTAAGCTGGCTGGCCCATCTTGCTGGTGATTTTGGTGTAGTGGTCACAATTTTCCAATCAACAGTTCAAACTATTAGGTCTATTATACATTTAAAAACAGTTGTACCAAGATGATGCTTCCATAACATTGATGTGTGTGAGCAGTCGACCAGCTCAGGCAGAGAAAGATGCTAATTCACATGTGTTACGGGGTCCCATGGCAGGAGGTGCATGTAAAAGGGAGAGAAAACTCTTTTAGTGAATGCACTGTGTCAGGATTGAGATGATTCAGCATTGTAGCTCTAAAGCCATGGTATAACAACTGTGTCCCATATGTCTCCCACCAAACAAGACTCTCATTTACTTTCTTGTTGCCCAAGTTTGCCCACACTATACTTTTGTGTGGCTTTGATAATGACAAAATTGCTACTGGCAGCAGACGATGAAGGAAGGAGACGGCAGACATGGAGGGACATTTAATGAAACAGTGGCTGATTCAGAAAGCCAGAGACACAGTGCTGTGCGCCAGAGAAGAATGCCCACACCAGTGCAAACACATCAGAAGCCTTCACTCCAAGCACCACCCATGGCCGTCCCCCATTTCTTCTGACAAACACTGAATGCATCATTTTACTGTCGAGATCCTGATAGGTTCACACTCAGATATTGTGTTAACATGGACACCAGAATGAAGTGGGACACATTCCACATGTGCTCTGCAGCTGGTGGATGTCTACTGTTACATGTTCACATGTTTAGATCCACTATGATATCACTATTAGGGCTGCAAATTATTTTCGTTATCGATTCTTCTGTGGATTGTTTTCACAATTAATCAATTAATCAAGTAGTCTAAATAACATTAGAAAACAGTGAGAAACGCCTGTCATTACTTCCCAACGTAATGTCTTCAAACGTCTTGTTTTGTCTGACCAGTCCACACCCCAAAGATATTTATTTTTGTGAGAAAATTACCTAAATGATTAATCGATCATTATAATAGTTTAATGAATTTTCTTTGGATCGATTAGTGATTCCCAACCAGGGGTACATGTACCCCAAGGGGTGCTTCTGCAAGTACCACGTATTTGTGTTTAGGAGAAAAATTAACACACAAGTAAGATTACAAACGTGTGTGATGCTGATCTTTATAGTTATTGTCACAATAACTTACCAGCTATGGTAGTCTGACTGCACACGACATGCCTCAGTTTTCCATCAACCTCAGTCAGTCTGAGTAAGTTGATTAAAACTGCAGAAAGACTAGTTGGGGAAAAAAGACAACAAATACCTAAAAGTAAAGATTCTGTGAATGGTTGAAACAACCAGTTTCTCTCACTCCAAATGACAGAAGTACAAATGCAAACTTGGCCAAAACTACTACAAAATACCACTGAACAATACCATAAAGCCATCCCTTCTATTAAAGGGGTGTGATAAAGGGGTACTCAGGCCCATCTGATAGGGCATGTCGGACAATTTACGTCAAAGTATACTATTAAGTTTCCATTTCAATTGATCCTTCCAAGGAGATGGTTTTAATAACATTAACCAAATAAAGGACTACTATTCTTTCTTTCTCTGTCTCAGAGGGTCCAGAGTATGAGTACAGTGGCAGTGAAGGAGAGGACGACGAGGTGACAGAGGAGGAAGGAGAACCCAGGTAAGAGCCTTTTCGCATTTGGCATGAATGCTGTTGGAGAAATTGATCACAGGGTGTGTAATGACAGATGGCACACTTGTGCAGCAGAGAAATCATTTAGAACCACAGTAGCTGCTGCAGATTTCCATATACAGAAAGGATATGGCATCCAGTATACACAGCTAATGAATCACTACAGGGCATGCATGTGTTTGTGTGTCCAAGGACAGATGCAATAGCCTCTCTGTTGCCGTCCCTGGATGTCAAACAGCAGATGGCACTAGGAACTGAGCACTTTCTTCTTGAATGAGCTTGAGCGTGTGTATGTGTGTAACTGTGCCCATGGCCATCTCATTGGTGAATTAACTGCAATTTAGTATGTTTCTCTTCATCCTCAAGTGTGCTTCATTACATAACAAACGCTGCTATCATCACTTGCACTGTTTCCCCCTCTCTTTCAGCTCCATCGTGAATGTTCCTGGTGAATGGACGCTAAGACGGGAGTTTCTCCGTCTACAGACGGAGGATCGTGAAGGGGGCAGAGAGGCAGGCCACGGAAGAGGTGGGGGTCAACAAAGACAACAGGTAGATTTCGATTTCGTATGCAGCGTTTTACACATTCATTCATTTTGTGGTAATGTACAATAAATTACAGTGACGCCATCTATACTCATTTAAAACAAGATGTAGTCCAGTGTGTGTAATCAGTGTTTCTGTGGTATTTGGATAATTGCAATCAAGCAAAAATGCCAAACATTCACCGGGTCCAGTTTCTCAATTGTGAGGATTCACTGTTTTTCTTTGTCATATATGACAGTAAATTGAATATCTTAGTAGTAATAGAAGTAATAGAGGTAGTAATAGTAGTTACAGGGTTCTGGTTTATTCAATTCATTCAGCCTTTTATTACACAAGAAAATGATCTCAACTCAAATGGGAAAATTAGTTGGATGATGTGACTCTGAGCTCTAATCCTATTTCGCACTCAGCAATTAGCCTTTAGTCTTTAGTCTAACTTTAAGTTTTAGGCTTCATATCACAGTTGGACCAGGAGGCCATTTGACCCAGGATCAAAGTCAGACATAATTCAGTTTTGATTTTGCTAGTGCAGAGTTAAGAGCTAAGTTAATGCAACATATTTAACCTTTCAATCAAAGACTTACGAGTGTGAAAAGCTGACTGTTGTCATTTTCCTAATTTTATTTATCACTCATGTCCAGGCAATGCAGCAGCACAGGCAGCAGTTGGCAGAGCAGGAACGATACAAGCAGCAGCTACTGGCTGACAGACAGAAGAGGATCCAACAGCAACATGAGCAACGGCAAAAGCTAGAGGTTGTAAGTACTGCTCATGCACACTTTTCTCCTGTATTCATTTAATTTCAGAGGAAGAGAAAATCAGTTGAAATCCACCAGCTTTTATCAGCTCCATCTTCAGTGTCACTGTCTACCTGCTGAGTCACATCCTTACTCTGCCCACCCTAACTGCTCTCACAGCGCCTACAACCTTGGAAACTTTTATTTGTATGATACTATGTGATCCCACAATAACCTGCAACTGTTGCAGCTATGTGTCCTGTTAATGATCTAAGAGCTGTAGTTTTATTGCAGGTTGTACTTCTTAAGAACGCCAGCCCAATGCCTATAAATAGAAAATGTATATGTTGCTACCAAGTGAACGAAAAACAGAACAATAGCATTTACACTTGCCAAAGAGTTGTGTTGTTGTAGTTCAGGTTAATGTAAATGATTTTGACTGTTAGCGGCACTTTGTTTGCTGTTTCCAGAAGCAGAGGCAGCAGCTGTCAGACTGCGCCTTTCAGTGGGCGGAGCTTCAAGAGATCTTTCTCGGGGAGGAGTCTGATCTCCATGACAACAGAATTTTTCTGGACGAGAGAAACGGGAGGAGCGACAGGAGACAGGTAAAGATGAACTTGTCACTAGATACTTCAGTGTGGGGACTTGGAAGTGTAATAACAGCTACCTTGTTGGTCTGTGCTTGTTTTTTTAATGTCATGGTAGGTGAGGAGGGTGGCTCGTTTTACTTCTGTGTTCCGTGCGTGGCTCAACCTGCCATCCAGAGATTTTGTACGATGTACTTGGGCATAAAGAGAAGTTGAGAAATGTGCATATATTTTAAGTCAGTTTGAGATGTGTAGTTGACGTACAGTAAGACCAAAGTCACATAATGTCTATATTGACCAAAAAACCCAAGTTACCTGTCAGACGGAATGTATGCGTATGAATATTTGATGCTGCAGTGAGTGAACACATGAACTTGTTTTCCTCAGTAAACTCTGTGAGCTCGAGTTTGTGTTTGATGCTTGCTGCGCTGGTGGTGGTTGCACCTGTCAGCCTCTGTCACCCAGGTGATAAAAACATTATCTCCTCGACGCGGCGGGCCAGAAAAGAGTATTTTAAGGGCAGATCTGTACATTTTATAATTATGAACTTTGGAAAGAAAAACTCCATGAGTTGGAAGGTGACCTTTTGGACACATTTCCATCAATTTTAATCTCATCATAATACAAGAAACGGGATCTTTCTTCTCATTTTTTAATACCTTTTACATCAAACAGGGCTTGCAGTATGCGGGTGCTGCTTGAATCAAATCTTGAGGAATTAAATTTATATAAAAGAGGGAGTCCATATATATATATATATATATATATATAAAAGAAATTATCATGTCACAGCACTTTTTTTACAAGGCTGTGTAAGTTAGTTGTAGATTGAATAAGTTTAAGAAATCCTTTGTTTTGCTTCTTTTCTGCAGTTGAAAAAGGTCTTTCACTTCCATGAAGTTGCTATAAAAATATATTTTACCTTGTTAAAACCTAATTTATAACATCATACAAATCTGTGGGAAATGAAAAATCACCTTCTCTGTGAGGAAGGGTTACAGAGCAACAGTTGTGTGCCTGTGACAGAGAGTGTGTGTGTGTGTGTGTGTGTGTGTGTGTGTGTGTGTGTGTGTGTGTGTGTGTGTGTGTGTGTGCGTGCACTGAGAAGGTGTGACGTGTCTCTGCCAATTCCAGTCATTTTAAACAAAGACACATAGGTCTTTCTACTTTCATTTTTTAGTCATTAATTTTAACACCTGCCTAATGAATCCATCCCACACACCAGTGAGTTTCAATAGGTGTATATTAACACCAAGGAGCAGGTTAGTGACTGTGATTTCTTCATGTAGAAGATGCTGTATTTCAATGATATTAAAATCTGTCTAGTTATATTATATGTCTATTTGGTGTGTGAGAGCTATGTGTATGTATTAGATTCTGATTACTCTGATTGCCTCTAAGTCATTAAGTTCAGCATGCTTAATGGCTATATCTGATGCTTCATTAAGTTTTAATGCATGTGCATTGAATTATGTGACAGGTTCAGTGAGTGTGTGATGTGAAGTCTTGTATTTTGGAAGATGAAGAACTTGTGTTGGTGCAGCGGTTCCAACCATTTCACAGACTGATTCATTTGTCAAGCATCACATAATGTATTTCAGTGGCTTGTTGGTGGCTTATAGATTAGAGTGGCCAAGTGCAGGCTTTGAATCTCCACACTACTCGGGGGAAAGTGAATGATCAAGGGTGCAATTACACAACAGTGTTGAAGACAAAAAAAAAAACAGAAAAAGTGGGCAGTGTGATTTCCTTTTAACAGACTGGCAACCTGTCTATGGTCTAACACTCAATGCATGCTGGGAGACGCTTCTGTCCCCTGTGGCCCTGAACAAGATAAGTGGGTATAGAAAATAGATGGTTGGTAATGTGACTTGCAGTGTCACTAGAGCTCCTATTAGTCACAGTATTGTAACTACTGTTAACCGACAACTATGCAGCAGGTGCATGGTTTTAAAATGCTAAAATGGACTTGCTATTCTCTGCTTCTTCTTTATTATTAAATTGATACTTTAAAAGAACTCACATCCATATGAGCTTTTAGCCATGCTAGCAGCGTGTCTCTCAGGATGACAGTGTCGGATGGTTGGTCCACCACTTCGCTCCAGGCTGAAATATCTCTACAGCTGTTGGATGGATTGTGATTCATTTTTGTTTGGATGGAGTCTGTTGACTTCGGTGATCCCCTGAGTTATCCTCTAGCGCCACCGTGAGGTTGACACTTTAGTTTTTTGTGAACAGCTATTGGATGGATGTCGCTGACATTTGGTACAAATATTCATTGTGCCCAGAAGATGTGTCCCACTGACTTTGGTGATCCCTTAACCTTTCCTTTAGTGCCACCATGACATTTTTGGAGTGTAATTTCTCATACAATTGGATGGATTTCCATGACGTTTGGTACACATGTTCATGTCCCCCCACAGAATGAATTGCGATAACTTTGGTGTTCCCTTAACTTTTTATCAAATTTCTTCAATACATTGTTTTTTGTTGTGTTTAGTGATGAGTAGCAAATGTAGCAAACAGCTATAGCCATTTTCACTAAAATTACTTTGGTGTCATGAAGATGGCATTGTTTCATTCATCATTCATCAAGTGTAATGTGATTAAATAGCTGGTATCTTTAATCTGGAAAAGACCCGCCTGACATCCACATTTCCTCAAAGATCAATGTCATGCTAAATTATTTGTAGTGGTGATAACAGTGTTATCACAAGATTTGCTTTTATGCTGTTGTATGTGGAGATTATTATTAATAATAACAAATCAGCTATCAGCAAAAGTTCAGTTAAAATACATACATTGCTGGAAACATGACATTTTTGCAAATTAGGTAAATGTGCTACAATTACATAATGTTCACATTAATAATTAATAAGGCGATTTTCTTCAGTTGACCCAATAATACAAATGAGACTGTGGTGGAGGCTATGACCGTCTTATCTCACACCTGCAGCACTTTCAGACCACATTTCCAACGAGCTCTGTATCTTCCGGTTGATAAGAGGGTTTCGTGGCATGTTTGATCACTGGTGATTGTTTGTTTGTTACATGCTAGCTGACCTGAAATTGGTAGTTTGTAGAACAACTAAGGGGTCTCTGACTGTACTCACCCTGCAACTTTTACAGAAGGTATAGCTGATGTCTTGTACTGTCCCTGTCATTCTTGTTAATACTAGATTGAGCTTCTGTGTGAATGCTCACCTTGAATTATGGCTCGAAGGGCACTCAAGTTTGTTATCAAATGTACAAACTTCATCACTGAAGTTTTGTCATCTAGTTAAGCTGCCGTTTGAGCTTAAGCTCTGTTGAATGTGACCCTTCAGAGCCAAGCCGAACAAACACAGTCTAAAGGCAATGGTGCAACCACTGCAAATATTTAAATGGAGTAGATTTAATTAAACCTCATTCATGTAAAAATGTCCAGTTTAGACAATTTGGACATACAAGGATTTTCCAGGAGAAATTCAAAAAGAGGTCATAATGAAATATTTAGAGTTGAGGGCGTTGGCTAAAAGCTCCATGCCATCTTGCACACTCTGAATATTTTAGTTCCCACCTCTCAGAATTCTGCTCAAGACCTTAGTGTACCCTAATTAAAGCAAGCCTGTGTGTGTGTGTGTGTGTGTGTGTGTGTGTGTGTGGTGTCAGTGTCTTGCTATTCTTGCAAGGACCATACAATAATACAATAAATGTGGAACGACAGGATTTTAGAGTTTTGAATGAAGGTGACATGTAGTTGTTAGGGTTAGACAAAAAGTAATCAAAGTCATGGAACATACGGCCAGATATCTTAATACAGCCGTGTGTATGTGTGTGTGTGTGTGTGTGTGTGTGTGTGTGTGTGTGTGTCTGGTGCATGTTTGTGTGTCTTCAACAGGACCAGGCAGGCAGACAGTGGAGTGCAGATGTGTCAGTAAGGCCCCTGGGCTCCACAGCAGAGCAGGTAACAAACCTTCACTCTATATTTTTTTACTTGCTTGTCGTTCATTCCTCCATTTTTCATGTGAGTCGGGGCACGTGGAATTTCTTTTAAATATTCTGGATGCGGGCTGATTCTTAACGCCGTTGATGTTCTTGGTCAGTGACGACACTTTGTGTGGGAGCTTGCGATGTGTGAAGTGGGTTTTTGTGTGTGAGCTAAATGCTAACCTTTCAGGAGGATGTTCTCTCTTTTGTTCTTTATTTATTTATTTCTGTCTGTGTTTATTGGAAGGTGTCTATGTTTTATGTCTTCTTTTTTGTTTGTTTGTTTCTTTCGCTTCTTCATGATTTCTACATGTCTTCCACTGTTAGTCGATTGATAAGTTACTCAATTGACAGAAAATGAATCTGCAGCTATTTTGATAATGAATTAATTGTTTTAAGTTTTCCCAGCAAAAATGCCAAACCTTCTCTTGTTCCACTTTCTCAGTTGTGAGAATTTGCTGCTTTTCTTTGTCTTATGTGATAGTAAACTCAATATATTTGGTTTTAGTATGTTGGTCAAACAAAACAAGACATTCAAAGACACCACCTGGGGCTTTAGGACTTTGAGATGGGCATTTTTCAGAATTTTATAGGTCAAATGATCAATTGTTTATTGTAGAAAATAACCAGCAGCTTTTTTTCCGATAATGAAAATGATTATTGGTTGCAGCCCTAAAATTATGTGCTGACTTCTGAAGTAGTGATGCTCCCACTTTGATGATATGAGAGACTGTTCTCAAACTCAAATCCAAGAGGAAATGTTTGTGTAAGCGAGAGAGAAACGGAAAGAGAAAGAGAGACTAGTTTACTGGTGTTGTCTGTGTCACTGACCCCTAGTAAATGGCAGGAATTGAAAGAGTGAGGGCACATTAGGAGAAAAGGATTATAAGACTCTACAATGGAGTAGGGACGAGAACAAAAATGATAAAGCTAAACAAATTGTCTCTGAGTGTCTTTATACTGTATATGTATTAAAGTGATAGAGAAAGACAGCGTGTTTCAGTCATGCTGTGGATGCCTGACACCCCTGGTGGGGCTGAGGAAGTTCATCATTTAGAAGTTCTCATTCAAGGAGACTGTAAAAGATTGGAGCTTTTAATCCTGTATTTGTCTGGGACTCCAGTAAGGATTCAGAGAGGCAACAGTGACAGGCACACTGAACTGAAGCAGTGGTGTCGGTTCTTGACAAGCTTTTAAGCCAATGCTTATCGCAGCATGCCATCACTTTTGTTTTATAGCCTTCCCTCTCTCTCTCTCTCTCTCCTTCTGTCTCTGCTGAACCCAGCGTGCCTTCTCTCTCTCCTTTTCTCACATGTTTCCTCTCTTCTTCCCACCCTCCGCTGCTCACAGCGTGTAACCTCTTTCATTTCTAGCGTCTCTCTTTCCACTTGTCTCTCAGTTTTTCTTCCAAACATGTTACTATCTAATCTCAGTAGGGGTTTCAGACATACAAATTCACCAAAGATGTTCTCTTTTCGTTTTTGCTGTCACTCCTCCCTTTCTCAAACACTTTCTCTCCTTCTCATAACTGCCTCCCTCATCTCCTGTTCTTCTCTTCGCTCTTACCTGTCTTCTGTCATGTCGTTATGATTTTGTCATAAAATGAGAGTTGCTCTTGATTTCTACTCCATAGCCTGTAGATCCCTAAAATTAAATAAAAAGAATTTCATTAACTCAATAAAAGGGGTGAAGAAAGATTTATTTTTTGATCGCTATGGCCCCCTGCACATCCCTACAAACAATTTATTTTAAGATTACTTTTCATTTGGCTGTAGAAATTTCATCTCTAATATGCAATCATTCTAGTCAACTACTGTAACTTCACATAGGTGGTCCTTGGGTTTGTTTTATTTTATACTCACTCACCTTATTTGCAGATAGTTTGCACATATACCTTGGTGAGTCTGACTTAGCAGACAAAAATTACAAATTTTAATTGCTAATATAGATACATTATGATCTATAAAGATTCAACAGCTTCAGCATCAGTGTGTGTCACATGAGAATTACAGGACACTGTAAACAAACATTACAGAATTTAACCTTAGATGAAATATCAGATGGACGAATTTGAGTATTATTATTTTTGTCACCATCTTTCGCTGTTTCTTACTCATTCTTTTCATTCAAGTCACCGTTCTTTAGTGGTCATTTGGATGGCGCATTGCAGATAGCAGAGGTGTGGACTCGAGTCACATGACTTGGAATCGAGTCACAAATTTGATGACTTTAGACTCGACTGGACAAAAATCAAAGAAGACTGGCAACTTGTCTTGGATTTTATCACCCATGACTCATGACTTCACTTGGGCTTGAGCCTTTTGACTTGAAAGTACTTGATACCTTCCCCCGAGCCCAAAGATTAAAACGTCTGTTATTTAAATGCAACAAGAAATGGACAGAAAAAGTCATTTCGTTGTGGTTCTGCTTAATAGTGCTATATGCTATGAAAGTGCAATGTCAGCACTACTTTTATTAAGTTCAGTTGCACTAGTTTTAACAAACTAGTTTTAACCAATAAATTTAAAATGGCATTACATTTGGTGAAGAGTACATAATGACTTGTTTAGGACTCTATACGCAAAGTTTAGGACTTGACCCGGGACTTGCCTGTCTTGACTTGGGTCTTGACTTGGTCACACCTCTGGCAGATAGCTGCCATGGAGTGTTTTCTGCTATTGTTGTGAAATAGGCCTTGTTTCCAGCGACCAAGAAGGCTGATGTGTTACCATGGCTAAAGTGCTGATGTTAGTTGGACACGGTTAGTTAGGTATGTTGAGTATTCGGACTACGTGTCCTCTCATTCTCAAGACACAACATTAAATCTCCGGTGTTTTACCCTCTATAGCAGCATTCACATAAATCTCAGCTCATCTAGTTGGCATGTGACCCCGAAAGCATCTTTAAGTGTTACTTTAGCAGAAGAGATGAATTGGAGTGTGTGTGCTTCCTGGATGAGTAAAAGTGTCTGCATACATATAGTACATGCTTTAATATGGCTAGCCAAATTAAACCAAGCTACTACTTTGTAACTTTATATTCATGCTTGCTGGGCTGTTTAAGCAGCTCAGTCTAGGTGCTATTTTATGACTAATGTACATAAATGCAACATCTACAAAAAATATGGCATTGCTATTGTTTCTGTTTTAAAAAAGAGATTTTAAGACAGCTGTAAAGAAAATCAAGGCTGTGAGATGTAGATGACAGTAGTGGTTCTTTATTTGTGCTTTTATTGCATTTCCTCTGGAGAAAGTTGTGCTTGCAAATCAGATTCTCAAGCCAGTGAACCTGAATGCTATTTTATGAATGTTTTCACATGTTTGGGGTCTATGTTTTACACCAAAGAGGTGACTCAAATCAGCTGCTCTCTTATGTGCTTCTTTGAATGTGTGTTACAGCAAGCTTGATGATCCAGCCGTGGCTTGTCTTGTCAATTTCTACAGAAACTGGGAGTGTCCATTTTATTCAGGAACTAGCATGTACTGTACATGTGCACAACATTCACTTGATTTGCAATGAAAGCGTGCAAATAGTTTTGTGTACAATTAATCACTTTATATGAAGAGTAAGTCATACATGAGCTTCAGTGTTGATTAGACCTGTCAAAGTATATCAGTCCTCCAGTCTGCATATTCACAGTAGAACAACCTCAAAGTATTAGCTCTTATTGTTGCTGAAATGCCATAATAACATATTCCCTGTGATTTGTATCTGAAGTGATTTCTCCTCAAGTAAAATTTAATTAGCGAATATTAGGCCGTTCTACTATATCAAAATGACAGTCCCAGTATGCTATTTGAGAATATTGTCATTCAACAAAAAACATGGAAATTTTAATTCAATCTAATTAAGAAGATTCAGCTAATCTTAGCAAGAGGGGTTGAAATCAGTTAAAAATGACACTCATGTTTTATAATAGGGCATGTGTTGTCGATGTGTTCATGTAAATGAAATTAGCGAATAAGATTGAGGGTGCAAATTCAAAGAGGGGCTTCTGAGATTGAGAGGCCTCGTGTGAGAGCAATATGCATTGTATGCCCCAGATGCAGTAAAGGAAAATGAATCTAAAATTGTCTAAAGTTGAAGACTAATAATAGCTCCCTGTATTAATAAAGGTATTAGAGGCCTTATTTTCTTGAATTTGCAATGACAGGTCTCAAGATTCCCTCTTAAATAAGTTGTAAATCTTGACCGATGAAATTTGCATGTACACTATTGCCTCACAACACAGTATACATGTATCTTATTCAAATAGACACTCCCAGGCTCGGTCAGTTTCTATGTGTGCTTTTCATGTTTGCTACGTAGAGAGCCGTGGCTCCAAACCAGCTGCTTCAGCACAAGGCCCAGCTCTCCCAGCCTCAGCCACAGCCGCAAGCCAAGCCCCAGCCTCTGGCTCAGCATCAGCAGCCCTCAGCGGGCAGGAGATCCCACCGCACGCTGCCCAAGGACCAAACCCAGCTCCTGTCGCTGCAGCACGACCACAGACACAGGGAGAGAGAGAGGCAGAGGCAGAGAGAAAAACCTGTGGCAGCTGTCCAGAAGCTAACAGCTAATAGTGGGAACACTGCTACTGCTGCTGCTGCTGCTGCTCCCTTGCCCAGCCGCCCTGCAAACAGCCAGCGCTCAGCGGTAAAACCCTGCCTTCCTCAGCTGTGTAGCACCCTTTGCCACCTCTACATCCCACATCTTTCAGTCTGCCTCTCCCTCTCCTTTGCACCCTCCTCACTTTCATTGAGTTGAATGATTTTTTTTCTTTATTTCTTTTCTCACGTTTTCATTTTTCTTTGTCATATTTATTGTGTTTAGTCCCTTCTCCCAATCCTTTTCCCCTACTATAGGTAGTGTAGGTATTGGAGTCAATCTCTATATTATTACACACAAACACACACAGTCTTACATGTGTTTAATGTTTTAGATGGACTTCCAAGAATCAAACCTAGCCAGGCTGCTTTTGGCAGCTGGTCTGCCTAGCCAGATGCACTCTAGGCTGGGCTCTGGGAGCAGCTCTAGTCCATGTACTCCAGCCATGCAGAGAGCTCACCTCAACCAGGTATACACAATTATGTCACTTCACACATGCCCACTATTTTCCTGTGAATGTATTATATCCTGCTCTGCTCTTCTTTGTATTATTTAAATGTTCTTATATTTTAAGCACTGTTTCTATCTAGTCTAATCTATTCTATTCCGTGTTTGACTAATGTGTGTGAGGATGTGTTTTTGTTTTTGTTTTTTGTTTTTTTACACATGACTCTTTTTTGGGGCACACTTTCATTTTTAATCTTTCCACTCAAAAGTACTCATCTTGATTCACCTTTCCTGTGATTGTAGTAATTTTGGTGATGTGGCTAAAAGTGTGAATGTACAAATGCAATTTCCAGTCACAAATGAACCTTTTATTTTCCCAGAATGCCAATCTGCGCTCAAGTCGAGACGCCCCTCACAGCAGCTCTATGTCAGATATGGCCATCTCCCCCTTGTCCCCATTTAGCCCCCAGTCCCCAACCGATGATGTCTTCTGGGACTCGACGCCACCGAAGGTGAGCGACAGCGGTCCTCCTGTTAGCTGCTGGATGAAACATTACATGCCAGCAGGTTAGAGAGCTTGCATGAATGTGGTTTATTTTAGTTTTCCTGGCTGCCATCGAAAAGAGGAAGTTGTTATTATTGCTGTGCCAGGCACAGGATGTAGCCTGCATCACATGAGGTTGGCATAATGTGTTTGTGTGTGCAAAGCATCCTGTATTTTCTTCAGACCAAGCTAAGGAAGTGGTGCACACAGCATGAGGTTGGCACACTGTAGATGTGTGTGTATATGCTTATGGGAGGAGAGGGGTTGTGCCTTATCTCGAGGCTTGTTATATGAAGTGCCCCTAACTAAAAACATCTCTGTGATAAACACACCTTACTCACTCAAGAACACATCACTCTCTCACTCTCTGTTGCTTTCTGCCTAACATCACTGCTCCCCTGCAGTGTTTTACGAACAGAATATGCTGTTGTGTGTCTTTACTAACAGAACACCATATGGAGTTAATAGAACAACTAATAACTACTACAGAGAGAGGAGAGGAGCCCAATAAAGCTGTCCGTTTGCTATGTTATGTTGTTGAACTAACAGGAGGCCATATGGAGTCGGTAGAGCAGTTAATAACTCACTACTCTCTCCTGTGATTGCAGTGTGGTGACTGGAGCTGCTTTAAAACACTGGAGCTGCTTTCAGCTGTTAACTTTTGGGAACCTGCATCACAATAGAGTGTGACAGTAATGTGCTGTAGCAAAGCCAGGCGTTTGATGATTTTTACAACTGTCTGAATTCAAATCATCTTACATAAGCTTAAATAGTCTTAAATTGAAGCTGAGGGCTCTTTCATAATTCAGACCCCTTCTTAGTAGACTGATGGTTTTTGTAATGTTGAATAAGCTCTATTTTAATTTCATGTGTGTGCCGCAATAGTAGACGGGAAACAACAGACACCAAACTCGGCATGGGTTTGTTCAGGGGGAGCCAGATGCGGGATGTGGGCAACTTGTCAGAATGATGACAGGTAGTCCCACAGCTCACTTCCTGCTCTGCTGGGCGTGTCTTCCTCTCTGTAACTGGGTCATGTGACCCAGGAGATGAAAGGTCAAAAAGTCACCAGCTGGTTGTTAGGACTGAGAGTTTGAGAAGAATAAAAGTGCTTTGCAGCACTTACTCAGGGGATCGATCTGGTATTGGAGCAACAGCATGAATGCAACAGTGAAATATCCCTGAATATTTCTACACCGTATGTAAGATTTGGACATGGCTATGGGGAGTTTAAAGGAACAACATTGAAATGTTAAAATGTATCAAAGCCAAATGGTCTCATTAGATTCTCAGTAATAAATATCTCCCAGTGGATTATTAAAGATTTTATTGCACTCTGCTCTACACCCTTTCAGGCACTGTAGAAGTTGTTGTACATAAAGGTTTCATAACCATAGAAACCATCCTATAATTAGCTGAAAACCTGCTTGGCTAGACATGAGATGCTCGTAAAGAGGCCCCTCAAACATACGAAAAGTGAAACAAGAAATCAGGACCACCAGGAGACTGCCATATTTGTGTATTCACTAACCATGAGTTTTTCTTCCCTCTGTCCTGTGTAAATTCCAGGTCCCAGAACGCACTACCTCTAAGTTCTACTGTCGAGAGCTGGTGATGGGACACAAGAGGGCCGCTTCAAGGTAGGCACTAAACACACAACAACAACACTTAATGATATACATAGTGTCGTATTGACAGTGGGTGAAATAACTATGGGTAATGTGAAAGGCCCACTGTACTGTACACTGCCCAGCACCAAATGACAGACAGACAATGTTAGCGGCTAGCTGGTGAACAGAGTGCAGCATTCAGCAGCTAAAGAGCCAGATATTTCCCTCAGGAGTTGGTGGACAGCATTTTGGACTGATTTGTCAGGTGGCCAGAAACACATGTCCAAATGTAGCTCCATGTCTGCTGGATGTGTAAATGGGCAACTGTTTGCTAGCATGTTAGCCATAACAACTTTATACGCTGATAATATGTCAATGTTCTGTTTAGAAGCTGCCCCAAATGGCAAAAAAATCAACTAATACTACAGTTTTGTTTCTAGCTAGCTATTCATTGCTTTTGCATATCACACTCTTGAGCCCAGGCACCTCAGACACATCTGTTTTTCCTCTGTTTTAAATAAACGCGCTAGTACGCTGTGCTAATGGACAGAATCAAGCTAGTTCAAATCATGAATTTCAGCGCTGTCTGCAGAATGACAAAATTACAGTCAGTATGAGAATAATTACTTAGTTTCGTTTAAAACACTGTTGAACATTGATATAACAATGTAAATAAAAAAGCCATATTGTACATGTTTACTCTTGCATCAATTTAATCTTCTACCAGCTGATCTGTTAATAAGGCAGTACGTCCACTGGCTCATATTGTGTAGTTTATATATTTACCTATAAAGTAGAGTTATAACAGTGAGGTCTTTCTTGACTTTGGGAGTAACCATATGTTAGTTTAGCTGTAAGTATCAGCTGAGCAGGTTGCCTCAAGCAGCAAATATGTGGGCATTGCTTAGCAGCATGAAGACACAATGCATCTGTGTGTCTTTAAATTGGAAACAAGGGAAGCCCAGATAAGATTAAATAGAATGTGAATCTTTATTTTATATATATATATATATATTTCCACATTTATTGGCTTATTCTTTCCCAGATTTCCTATGACTCCATAGTTTATATCACACTACAATTCAGCATACCAGCACACGCTATTAGAGAACAATCGGTCATGGGTAGATCAGATCAGTTTAGCTTGGATGATTATTTTTGATTAGAAGAAACTAATGGTGAGGAGACTGGTGTCATTGCAGTGGCAGCGTGAAGGATATACTCAAGATTAGAACATATAGAAGTCTAATGTTGATCACTATTCACTCTCCCGTCTGTGTCACCCTGTATGTGTGTCTCTTTCTCCATCTAGTGGCAGTCCAGTGTCTGTAGCAGATAAGAGTGGAAGATCTACGTCTCATGGAGTCTCCTCTACCAGCAGCAACCACCCAGGTCTGTGCCACCTGAACTCAGCACCTCGCTAAGTTTGGTCACACACTGTTAGCTGCTGTATGAGCAGGAATAATGGTCATAGAGATACAAGGGGTAGTCCGAATTGACAAAAGTTATAGTTTGGCTCTCAGGATTAGAGACTTATTTCTCTGTTTGGGTTCCTACATGACAAGAACTAGAGACTACATTGTTTTGACCTCAGAATTTAACTCTTAATATGCATTAATGACTGTAGCCCTAGCTTGTGCACCCAAGCGAGAGATTCAAGGTGTAAGAGTTATTTTTGTGATGATTAGTTGGCCACGAAATTGGTGTGTTTTGTTTTTGACTAAAATGGCCACTGTCGTTGTCTGCTACAGTTTTGTTTGAGCTCAGCCCTCGTTTTCACACAGATGTGGCACTTGTGTGAACTAATGCCGTGTGTGTGTGTGTGTGTGTGTGTGTGTGTGTGTGTGTGTGTGACCGTTAAGTTATCAGTTTCTCAACTCAGCATATGCCAAGCTGGTACACATGCTCACACACCCAACAGCCTAAACAATATCCTAAACACGCACGCCAGATATAATCAGCCACACCAAGCCCACCACAGACTCAACAACACACACATGCACTTACTATAAAGCAGCGAGAGCGCACAACACAGAGTAATGAGACCAAAGCTCGCCCTCTCTACCTGTGTGTCTGGAGAGAAAGAAACTGTCTCTTTCAAAGCTCGGCTCTCTGTGTCGTCTGAAGCTGCTCTGAGAGATGAGAGGAAGACTGGGGGGGGAGAATATGTTTAGTATTTCAAAGTTTCCCTCTGTGTCTAGTTGAGAGGAAACAACTTTTGATGCCTCCCGCTCAGTTTGGCTGCTGGCCTCGGCCCTCTTTGTTTGGAGCCACAGATCAGAGATTCTCCTAGAGATTCACACAGCTTTAGTGTGGTAAAAAGCATTTTATCTGCATCGTGATGTGACTGAGAAAAGGCTGCTTTCCTCTTTGAGCTATGTTTGAAAGATTATTTGTGGCATTGATTTATATAATTTACAAATTGATTATGATACCTTGGTTTAATACCATAAAAACCAGTGATAACGCAGTTGGTAGGGGGTGGTGCTAGTGTTTCTCAAAATTAAGACTCTGTTTCCCATAAACCCCTTCGATCCGTGTAACCCGGGAACGTGCCATTGCCAGAAACTCTTGATACAGTGACCTTTTTCCTGTTTTGTGCCTTAAAACAATAATTTCTGTGCTCTAAAGCCAGTGTGGTAATGGCCGACAGAGACAATATTACTGGTGCCATCTAATGGCATCTTGATACTCAACACAGATCCATTAACGTGACCACCATTTGTCAACACATTAAAGCTGCTCTAATCAATACTTTTATATTAACAACGGATCAAATGACCGTGTCTTTTAGCTTGTTGTTTGGACTGTACTTTACCTTACTGTACTGAAAAAGTTCTAAAAACCCATTGTACACTACCTGCTCAGCACCAAACAACAGACAGACAAAGCTAGCCACTTGCTGGTGAACATAGTGGAGCATATAGCAGCTAAAGAGCCAGATATTTCCCTCAGGAGTTGATGGACTGTTTGCTAACACATTTCGCCATATCAGCTTTATAAGGTGATAATATGTCAATATTGAGATTGTTGCACTGCCCGAGTTGCCAAAAAATGCTTAATGCAGGATTAAATACTGTCAATACATTTATTTTAATAGCTAATTTCACTTTTGCTAATTTCATGTTTTCATATGATATTTTTTAAGATATTTGTGCAATGTAGGGAATATTGCTTGCTTGCTTAATGGTTAGCAGGTCAAGCTATGCTTTGGGCTTTGGGTCCATTCAGAGTGTGCCTGCTCCACAATTACAGTTTGCAACTGTAAAGCTATCTGCCCAGTGATACACAATAGTAGATCCCATGCAGATGCCAGCAAAGGCTGCCATCTTTTGACAATAGCCTCATTGTCCACAGTAATTATACCGCTCGCCACTAGTGTTAATCTCGTTGGGGTTCAGTGGTTTGCTTAACACCACCCTGCTGCTAATTTCACACTGCGGAACTGCTACTAATGTGAGCATGCTTGTGTGTGTGTGTGTGTGTAGGTTACTTCAAGCTGGAGAGTCCTCTTCTAAAGCACCACCTTCAGCAGCACAGGAAGACACAAGACAACGTAACCAGCGGACATACACAAGTAAATAAAGAGTCGTTTCCCCTGATTTTCACAGCTATAACGAAATTTGGCTGTTCTGCCACACGTTGTACACATGTAGAAGTGATACTCTGACGTATGTGAGCAGGCATGACAGCAACATCATCAGAAAAATCAGTTTAGCTACATTGATCTTGATTAACAATGAGGAGCTCACAAATTCCCCTTCTACATTAAATGTTAGAGTATTTCCTCTAAGTGTTCTTTAGATGTAGTTTTGTGTAAATGAAAGTCTTATCTCTTGTTTCTTCTCCCTCCGCTCTTTCTCTGATCTTCTGATTCACCTGAGCTCATTTACTCATATTGTTCCTGACCTCCACCATGCAGGGTGTAAGATCTGCTCTGGGTCGTCTTACCAAGGCCACAGAATACTCCTCCTCCAGCGACGAGGTCGGCAGCAGCGATGATGAAGAGACGAACAGGTGAGATCGCCATCATCTGTATAATGACTGCGTTGTTAAAAACGTTCCAGATGTAAGTACGCCACGCACGATGTAATGCGCCAATTGTGAAACCAATATGAAGAATCAGAGAAACCTTTTGAGTAAAAAGGCGCTATGCTTACTCAGAATTCTGTCTCATCTACAGAGAAAGCCTGTATGTGGAAATGTTTTTGCTGACTACCAAGGCTAACTTAAACCCAGAACACTTTGACACATTTAAATGCAGGATTAAAATCCCCATGGCTTTAGGATTGATTGGACCATCTAAACCTTGAAAATCAATCTAGGACAAGCCCACAAACATGGCATGAAAGTGAATTGTGTTATTACTGTGATACAATGCATTTGTGTGGGTGAATAGATTACAGTATTTATTATTTGTGACATAAATTATGTCTCTTCCGGTCCCACTTTTGATCCCAGGAAGTTAATCAGCCATTGATCTTGAGGATGTATTGATCTCGTTTCCAGCTAATAAATTCAGCACCTGCAGGCAGGAGTTTGGTCTAAAATCTTGACCTGTCTGTGCGTTTCAAGGTCTGGCCTGTCCAACGGAAAGGGGAAATACTTCAGAGGAAAACCTGATGGCATCGTGCTGCAACCTCACCACAATCTTAACCAGGTACCCTGCACACATACACACAGAAACACACACACACACACACGCTGCTCCCCCTTTTCTCCTCCAAACTCCTTGTTGCATTTTCATGTTTAACAGCTAGAGGGTGCAACATCCGTACTGTTAGAGGGGGATGGTGGAATGATCAACTCCACATATACTCTGTTCTGACATTTAAACCACCTTGATGACAAGTCAAAGTGTGCTGAGCCACCATACAGATGTGACAGCATGTAATAGATATACATTCACAACAGTCCCCCCACCCCGCCTTACTTTGTCTCTCTGTGTGTTCTTCAGATTTCTCGGATAGGCTCAGATGATACCTACCTGCTACCAGACCTTCTGCAAAAAACCTCCCCCTCCTCCTCCAGTCCTACCCACAATGCACTGGGCCAGCAGCAGCGAACACGCGAACTCAGCTACTCAAAGTCACCCACGGCCCCTCGATCCCCCACACACCAGGAACTACATGTGAGTTTATTTGGAGGGCGAGAGACACAGATGGACAGACAGACTTACAGGAATACACACATACACACACACCATATTGATTTATTTTCTTTAATTTTCTTTTTCCTCCCAGTTATCATTCACACCATGCAGGAGTTATGCTCAGAAATAATGTATTTAATCAACAGATCAATAAAGTGTGTCCATGGTAAGATGTTATGGAGTCTTGTATTGACAAAGGTTTAAAAAGTAGAAGCAAATGAAAATAAGGTCATTTTAGTTATAGCAGGCTGAATAATCTAATTAGATTAGAGAAAATCCTTGATACACGTTTATTAGCATAGTTGATGTGCTTTTGAAAGCATTGTTCATATCCAAGGGTGTTGTACCTTAGAAAATATGTGACATGTTGCATTAGTTACATTTGTCCACCAGAGGGAGGTGGTGGCACAGTTTAGGTGCGCAGGTATCAGAAGTGATATGGTTAATCGATCTTCATTTAACATAAATGTGGCCAACCATGCGTTTCATACATCCCTCGTACAAATTTACAGCCAATAATGCATTTGTCGTAATAAAATAAGGCTTGGAAGAGAAGCTAAGAGTTGTTGGTGATGTTAAAAGGTTGCAGAGTTGTTGTCACTGCTCCATAAAGCCGTGAATATGATTTGTGATATTGTGTACAGAGCCAAAACCAAACAATAAAAACTGCTGTGGAATAACAGTTTTTCTTGTTGTTGTGCATCATCAGGCTGTCGGCAGTCCTACTGGTAAAAACACCTCCACATCTTCCTCTTCCTCCTTCCTGTCCTTCATCGATCCAAGATTGATCCCCATATCATCACCACCACAGAGCCCTAGTGAGTACATTTACACACACACAGTATGCAGAGACTCACACATGTTTTTTTTTTATATAAAGTAGTATTCATGGGAGAGTTTTACCATTGGGCCCTGTCAGACACTTTAACTACGCCATGCATTGTTAACTTTTTTGTTTTTGTCCCCGTGTAGCGGGCAGTAAGGATGAGCAAATCAAGAGAGAGAACCACAGGAAGGGCTCCGTGGTGAATGTTAATCCAACCAACATTCGGCCACAGAGCGACACTCCAGAGATCCGCAAGTACAAGAAGAAATTCAACACCGAGGTTCTCTGTGCTGGACTCTGGGGTTTGTAGTTTTGTATTGTTTGTGTTTTAAATAACTAATTGGAGGAGAACAAAAGTGCTCTGTTGAATGATGCTTTCACTTTCTAGGCAAACAAACTTTATTGACTTTCTTTTCTGGCTACATCCAATCCAAAGGCTAGCATGCCGTCACTGGACAATGTCCTTTTTTTGACAGTGTACAGACTCCATTTATTGTTTGTTTTGAAATTCACACCAATGTACAGATTTACTGGTCTCTTACACACAGGTGGATGCATGACACAGCATGTTGGTGGTGGTGGCGTAAAGTTTGTGTCTGTTTTGTCCTGTAGGTGTGAATCTGTTGGTGGGGACAGAGAATGGTCTGTGGCTGCTGGATCGAAGCGGTCAGGGGAAGGTCTACTCCCTCATCAGCAGGCGAAGGTTTCAGCAGATGGATGTGTTGGAAGGTCTCAATGTGCTGATCACCATATCAGGTACATGTACTGTACTGCTTCCAAGTACACAAAACACACTGACACAGGTGAATGTAGCTCCAGAAACACCCAAGAACTCTCAATTGGCTGCATTCACACAGTTACTATATTTGATTTACCCCATACAAACAGAGATGGAGCCACCAGCCTTGCTCATACATCAAAATATATATATGTATCAAAATATTTCATGTCCATGTTCTCTCTCTGTCTGTAGGTAAAAAGAACAAGCTGCGTCTCTACTATCTGTCCTGGTTAAGGAATAAAATCCTACACAACGAACCAGAGGTGGAGAAGAGACAGGGTTGGACCTCAGTAGGTGACCTGGAGGGCTGTGTACACTATAAAGTGGGTAAGTACAGTTTGCGAATGGCACATCGAATGGTACAACTTCTTATTTCCCAAGCTACAAACTAGAAAAAAACTAAACCACATATATTGTTTTAGTAGAGGTCTTTGAGAGCTACATATATCAACTTCTTCTCTTTGTCTTTCTTGTTTCTTCAGTGCGTTACGACAAGATAAAGTTCTTAGTGATTGCTTTGAAGAATGCTGTGGAGGTGTACGCCTGGGCCCCCAAACCATACCACAAATTCATGGCCTTCAAGGTTGGTAACACTTAAATAAAGTGTGAAATGTATCTTGTGGGTTGTCAGTGTGAAAGAATAGAGTTAAGATATAAAGACAATGTAAGCAACATATACTGTAAATACTGCAGGATAAGTTATGCAATAATCTTCTTTTAGCCACATTACCTGCAGTGCTCAAGGGATGATAATGTCGATCAGCCTGTGGACTTGTTGGTCTGTCCGTCCAACACTTTGGTCACCAGTAAAATATCTGACACATTAGATGGATTGCCATGAACATTGGTACATACCTCCGTGGTCCATAGAGGATAAATCCTAATGACTTTGGTTAACCCACGACGTTTCATCTAGTGCCACTGACTTTTCCAACACTTTACGTTTATTAGCCGTGAACTGTAGTCATGTTAGCAAGCTAACATGCCGTTTTGAGCATGTTAACTCACAGCTGTGCCAGACAATGTAAAGCTTAGACTGATGAAATCAGAGTTAAGTCTAACAAAGTAGAGTAAAATCTCAAATGTCTAAAACCGCCACCATACAGAAGATTAAAAATGAATCTCAAGCGCATGGAGTTACAAAATTCAACCTGCGCAGCTAGTTTAATCCTCGGTTGGGATCTCTGGTTAACAGTACTGTCCGTTCATTGTCTTCTCTGTTCTTACTGCGTCTTTGCATATTATCTAGGACAAAACATTGATGAACATGGAGAAAAAAATCTAATAGGGTCACTTTCACAGCCAGACACATGCACATACACATAGTCACATCCAGGCTAGGAGAGTCATACATACAGATTCTCAGCAGAGCCGTGTCCCATTTCTTTGCGTCCTTCGTGGCCTGAGCTACTTTTTCCTTCCACACCACGTAGTTTAACCCTGTCTCCTCAGAAAAGGCCAAAAATATACTACCTTGAGGAAGTAATCGCACGGCTATCTTAGGATGGCCATTTTTATGCAGCTGCTCAGTTCCAATTAGATTTGCTGGTGTCACGGTTTATTTTGAAAACCTATCATTAAAGGTAGTGATTGAAATGTCAGTTGAAGTGTTCAGACTTTCCCTTTTAAGTTGTTTTGGTAATTCATTTGTTTGTCTACCCAGTCATTCAGGTCTCTGCCTCAAAAACCACTCTCTGTTGACCTGACAGTGGAGGAGGGTCAGAGGTTAAAGGTCATCTACGGCTCCTTGTCTGGTTTCCACGCCATTGATGTCGACTCTGGAACACCTTACGACCTCTACCTGCCTACACATGTAAGAGTCTACTTAAAATTCTTTACGCTCTGTGCATGTGCCTGTTTGTCTGGTTGTCTGTCTGAAAGATCCTTTTTCATGTCATTTTTAAAAAGGTCAAAGTTAGTAGCAGATGTTGGAAACGGGGAGTGATCTTACAGTATAATGTACTGGATAGTCTACTACTGTATAATCAGGCTGTCTAATATTAATAAGAAAAACATTAGTGGATCAATATATACACAAACCTTCTTTGCAAGTGCTCCGCAAATCCCATGTTGACATGTTCTTTCAAGTCTTTGAACACCACAAACCATTTGTGTCACTCCATGAGGTGGACATACCACTACTTAGATTTTCCTGTAATTATATATAATATATACAGTAGATCTTGACTTCAGGCATTTAATGGTGGTAAATTCACATACTGTAGCTACTGTAAACACATTTTCCTCAAAATGTGTTAAAAATATTTTCAATTTGGACTTTTAGTCTGAAGCCTACACAAAGTTGACAAAGTAAATATAGATTCTTACAGTAATTAAGATAACAAATTAATAAAAATGTAGTTTACATGTGTAAAGATATTTTTGTAAACTAGATTATTAGACTAGATTTTTTATTATTATTTTATACTTTCAAATAATTGCATTTTGAGCTAATTCTGCAACTCCTTGATAAGAGGGTGAGTTTCTTTTTATAGAAAGTGTGTATGAAAAGTTTACGTGTATAGATAGTGTATGTTTTTAATGAAAATAGATAGTATTAAATGTTTAGAGATCTTTGCGTAAAGAGATCTCTGAGGTTGTACATGATATAGATATTATTCTCACTGTAGCTGGAACTCTCTGTTATACTTTTACTTTGACTTTCTATCCATCACCTGTTCTCTCTCTGTGCTGCCAAGTCACCTCACTCTCTCTCTCATTCTCTCAGGATGCACTACTCCTCCTCCTCCTCCCCCTCCTCCTCCTCCTCCTCTTCCTCCTCCCACGCACTCTGCAGATGTCAGTCATTGCTCTCCTTTATTTCTCCTGTTTTCCTCTTTCCAACTCGCTCCACTCTCCTCCCACCCAGTGTATTGCTGTCAAACACTTTTCTATTCCTCTCTCTTTCATCCCTTTCTTCTTCTTTTCCACCTCCCACTCTGTCATCTAATGTGCCATTGTTCATTTGCTCATTTCCTCCTCATTTATGTCTTCTCTTTTGCTACATTTACCAAACTGTCCTTGCTTCCCCCCCCCCCCTCTCTCTGTTCAGTCCGTGGGCAGGTAGAGCGCTTGTGACTCATGTTCACATTTCTATTCAGACATTGTCCGTTTTATCCCTCGTACTGCGTTTGAGCTTTTGGTTAAAACAGTAGAAATTGATCAAATGAAGCCTGGGTCAAAAGATGCTTTTGTGTGCATACCGATCTTCAGTATATGTTGTTGATGGTTTTAGACCAGTCATTGGTTGAGTTTATTTAGATTTTAGTTGAATATTCAGTTGTTTGAATTTGATGTGATTTTGGAAAATGCTTAATACAGAAAGGGACACTATGGTTTTCCATAGACAACCACATAAAACTTGATCTGGTTGGTTGGTTTGTTTGTTAGTTTATATTCTTAGCCACATACCGGCGTGGCTCTGGGGATGGCAGCGTCTGTCGGTCCACACTGAAATCTCTCAACAACTATTGGATGGATTGCCATTAAATTTCATCCTGAGGCTGAGACCTAATGTCTTTGGTGACCCCTTAACCTTTCTTCTAGCACCATCAGGTCACATTTTTTTTATTTGTCCAGTACTTTATTATAATTTTTTTTATGACTAAATACCTGCAAAGCTAATGACATTCCCATCAGGTCTCAGTTGTACTTTGTGTTTAGTGCTAATTAGCAAATGTTAGCATGCTAACACCCTAAACTAAGATGGTGAAATGGTAAACATTATACCTGCTAAACATCAGCATGTTATTGTGAGGATGGTAGTATGCTAACTTTAGCATGCTTATGTCTGAATGCTAAGTGTGGCTGTATTTATAAGATGCAAACTTCCTTGAGTTATAATGACTTATGGAAGTCTGTAAAACTAAAGCTTTTTCCATCTCCAAAAAGGTTTGTGCAAATTTGTGTCTTTAAATGTGAACAAATCGCCCACTGCTGGTACAATTAGAGATAGAGCAGATCTTTTCTCTCTCTCTCTCTCTCTCTCCTCTGCTGTATGTGGGCATGTAAAAGCTCGCTGGTGAGTCATATCCACATTCAGATTCTGACACATCCAATTAAATATGTTTTTAACAGGAAATAAAGAGGGTTGACAAATTATTTAAACATTTTGCTTCAGCCTATTTTCTTATACAGTGCAAAGTGAAACCAGCACTTCCAAAGTTGTTAGTTGTTTGTTGTGTTGGTTCATATACTGTCTGTGGGCTATGGTGTTGAGTGGGTGGCTGGAGCAGGGAGCAAGGTTCCTCTGGTTTCTATGCTTTAATGATTTATTTAACGATTTCCCTCATTTTTTAATAATTTTCTGATACTGTGGCGACGAAGCCAATGTCCTGTTTTTGGATATTTTCCATAGTTCAAGACACAGAGGTCGCCCTGAGGACTGGATAGTTTATATATTATAAGTGTGGAGGGAGGAGGTAGTGCAGTAAGTAGACTACAGAATAGACTACATTGTGTTTAAGGACTATTTGGGATTTTGTCAGCTGACTAGACACATGTGTTAATATGCCTCCATCTCTGAAAGTGAGGAAGTGTCACTTTGGAGTTCTTTGTTTTTTTTTAAATATTCAATAACATTAACTTGGATGAAGGAAATGTCTTCTTCATGCGCTTCCTGCCTCTCCAGCTGTCATTTTTTGCTCTGTGCAAGGTTTCTATCCAGAGTTTTATTGCCCTCTATGACTGTCTTTCATTCATGTCCTCAACACCTTTCTCTCGCTCATTCACACACACACACACACACACACAGCCCCAGCATCCCTTAATGTGTGCTACTTTCTATAAGCATGGGGGAGTTTGAGCTGGAGAGGTAGAGAGACGGACATATGAAAAGAGCAATAAGCTCTAAAAATATACCCTTCCTGTCCTCCTTCTCTCTCGATCATTAACTGTGTGTGTGTGTGTGTGTGTGTGTGTGTGTGTGAGTGTGCGTGCTTGTGTGTGTGTGTGTCTCCTGACCTGTTCTTGCTTCTCTTGAGAGATTTTTTTTTTTTCCTCACTGCTCCTCCGGTATATTAAGCGTGTGTGCGCACAGCTGCCTACTACACCGGTGCCTTATACTGCTGCTGCGATATCATTTCAGCTCTCCAGCCTCTTTCTCCCTTTTTTCCTTTTCAAGCTTTCAACACTCTTACACACAAACACACACTCAGCTGCAGAGCGCTTTTAAACCCACTCACTTACACTTAGACATCCTCATAGTTCACTGTCTTTGAGTACTCTTGAGGACACTTCACACTCCCGGGCTTTTCTTCGTGGCTGTATATCCGTAATCTGACACACAGTCATTTACACACACACGCCTTCTCTTCTTATGTGCACACACGCACCAGCCTGCATCAACAGTAAGACGAATCCACTCACAACACTGATTTTCTATTTCCTCATCACTTCACATATTCACAAACACAAGCCTAAGCCACACACACACACACACACACACACACACAAGCATCTTCCATTGTTGCCTGCAAATTATGTAACAATGCTGATTCCAAGGCAGAGGATTAAGATTGCGTTGCGTCTGTGGATGCCTGTTCTGATGCTCAGGATTGTGGTGGCTCACACTCTGGTAATGTATGAAACACGCTCGCATCAACTGGAACTACCCACTTTTTGTAGCATAGCACGAAACACTGCCTAACTTTTTCTTCTTTTTCCTGGAGGAGCTTTGTTGCCGAAGGGATTCCCAGTTTGTTTAGATGTGAGCTGTTGTTAGATACGTTTCTGAACTGGTTATCGAGATTATAACTTAGACAGTTGTTGCATGATGAAATCTCTGTTAGATGAGTGTTGCAGAAGTGTTTTCATTCAAAAGACTTGTTGAGCTGTTCACTTCCTAATAATAAATAAGCAGTAGGAGAGGCTTGGTATTTGACAATTTGGGGTTTTTTATTCACCTCCTGCTCAATGCCACTGATATTCATATTATAATTACCTTTTTGCTTCAGTCAGGGACTTTATGATGAAACCTCATCTTTGAAAGAAGAACCACATATCATCATCTTTCTTTCAGAAAATGGTATCTCATTGCATTTCAGGAAAATCCCACCTGTCTCTCTCTGAACTGTCAAACATTTTTAACATTCTCTGTAGTCTTGTACCTTCGACTCTCTTAACTTTGGTAGGTTGTAATGGTGGTGACCTAAGAATTGAACCTTATTCTCAGGTCAACAACAGATAACTGAAAGACATTGTCAAATACCATCTGAATATCATAAAAGATGTGTGATGTCAACTCTCTCTCTCAGTTGGCAGGATGCTGTTGCATCTGAGTTTGTGTATTATTCAGAGTAGAGATGTGCCTTCATGATTTATGTACAAAGAAGTGTCCAAACTTTGAAACACACTGAGCTGTTTCAGTTTGCAGTAATTTGAGTAATTGAGACTCTTTTTTTTTTTAATTATTATTTATGAATCAGTTCAAAATAGTCTTTATTGTGTGTGTTTGTTTCATAGATCCAGGGCTCCATTCATCCCCATGCCATCATCATTTTGCCAAACAGCGCTGGAACAGAGGTTCTGGTTTGCTACGAAGACGAGGGCGTCTACATTGACACCTATGGCCGTATCACCAAGGACACGGTGCTGCAGTGGGGGGAGATGCCTGCATCGGTCGGTAAGTTTCACTCACTCACACACACACACACACACACACACAGACACATATTGCTAAATACACATGAAACACACACAAAAGCATGAACGTGTATTCCTGTGCATTACTGCCAGATACACAGTGCGCCTGCGTGGGTTTGCCTGTTTAACAATGACACATTCATACATTTCAACAATTGGATCGTACTCTTGAGTTACTGCTGAATGTCATCACAGTGGCTTGCTGTGTGACTTCCTGATTCTAGATCAGCAGCTGTCCTGAGCACTGAGAACTTACCCTGAACCAGATTCTGCGAAGACAGATTTGGGACAGGGCCGGCTAAAAATAAGATCATAGTGATTCTCTGTGTGTGTGTGTGTGTGTGCGCGCGTGTTTGGTCCAGTAGTCATTATTCTAGCATAAGGACTGTCTGTAGGGAATACATTTACTCATATACACACACAGTTCTCCTATTTCCTACAGTCTGTAGCTATGTTTGTTTTATTTCTGTCTCCTCACATCTATCCATGTCCCCTGCGGCTCCCTTCTCTTTCTCTCTCTCTCTCCCTCCCCAGCCTACCTTCAGTCTAACCAGGTGATGGGTTGGGGAGAAAAGGCCATAGAGCTGAGGTCTGCCAACACAGGGAACCTGGAGGGAGTTTTCATGCACAAAAAGGCCCAGAAACTCAAGTTCCTGTGTGAACGGAATGACAAGGTAGGAGTTACTGTAAAGCACTGCTTAAATCTGCAACACAAAGTGCAGAATTTTAACTCAAAACACTTTTTCATCAGTTCATTTATTATCTCATTGTAGCATCAAGTCCACTAAAGAAGTAAGATTATTTTTTAAAGGTCTTAATGGTCACAGTTGTAAAGCACAACCAGCAAAATGAAGCAAATGCCGTGTTTGTGTTGTTTCGCTGTCAGTTTTCTTTCTTTCTCTTCTTGTACATCAAGTTTCTCACAGACAATTTACGTGCTTAGATCTCTGTAAAACATAAATTAAAATGTGTAAATGTGACGTGAGCTTTAACAATGTATATTAGATGTCATGACACTGAATATTTAATTTCCTGTCATGCTTTTTTAATGATAGATTCAAAGATAGATGATCATTTTATAAACAATAAATTCAGTTGTTGTTGTTTGTTCTTTTAGTTTAGTTTTAAATCTAATCTCAGGCAAAATGTATTGAAAAGTTTGACACGTATTGCCTGTCAAGGTTGAAAAATGTCTATTTTCTAATGCTTCAATAAACATTTAAAACAAAATAAGACATGCTGAGCCTGAAGGCTCAGTCTTGACCTTGGGAAATAGTAGTTTGACAAAGAATTCTTGACTCAAGGGCCACTTACTAGATTTCTTCAGGGCTTTCAGTAGAAGGAGTTGTCTGTTAAGTTCCATACTGGTGAAAGCTGAACCATCTTAATGAGCAAAACTCCTATCTGCTGAAGAAGGCCATGAGATGTGTCTGAAAGCTTCAGAAGAAATCTAATAACTGGACCTTGAGTTAAGAATTGTTTGTCAAAAAAAAATATGACGTGGTAAGGTGTGATTCACTTCACCTCCTCTTTGTCAAACGGCCTAAGCTGTGTTTATGAAAATATTGTAAATTTCTAACCTGATTTCTGAGTCTGCGTCTCTCTCTTGTTGCAGGTCTTCTTTGCCTCAGTGCAGTCAGGAGGCAGCAGTCAGATTTACTTCATGACTCTGGGACAGAACTCACTGTTCAACTGGTAACGACTGGACCTGTTACTCTGGGATCAACTGGTGGTGTCTGCCTTCATTACTCCGGGTTTGCCTGGTGATGCCTTTTTGTGTTTGTGCTGGCCGATGTTCACCTCCATGGAAAGTGGACACCATACAAAGATCAACTAAATGTTCCTGGATCCATCACTCTGTCTCGTCTAGTTTCCACATAAATGCGCACGGGTCCACAGTTGAGTTGATCGTAATTCGGACTGCAGCGGAAACGCTTGAATCCATCACTCCGTCCTTGAATATTAAAGGCTGAATCATCGCTCCTTCAGCTGCAGCGACACAAATATCTGGACCTGAAATTGTGTCCTGTTTTATCCAAATCTACCTGGAAGCCAAACTGACGGCTTGATTCGGTTGATCCTGTGGTGATTTCTAATGAACACCAGCTCATCGGTCAACATCTGGCTTCAAGGTCCCGTCCCTTCTCTCGTCTGTCAGCGCTGGAGACCACAGCAGTCCATCCAGTTTGTTCCACATTCAGCTCATCTCTTCTGGATCTCTTAAACCTTTTTTTTTTTTCCTTTTTCCAATGGACTCTGTTGTATCAGTTAATTATATCACTTATTCACTCATATTTGCTTTAACAATGCGTGGCTGTGGTGTATGACTGGATCAACTGCTTCCTTTCCATCCGATGAAGTCAAGTCTTTATACTTGGATAATTATTCTCCTGGTGCAGACCAGGGGAGTAATGTTTCCATCTCTGGATTGTCTTCATGCAAGCAGCGTGTGAAACTAGAAGAACAGAAGTCCTTCATCAACCTCAGTCACTCCATGGACATCATCTGGGCATTTCAAAGGACTGGGTAGGGGCCAAAATGTGGACTAAGCAGGACAACGACTGAATCTCATTCCATATTTTGTTGCTATTGCTTGCCATTTTCCAGATCTACGAACCATCTGTTTTGTCCGTCCCCAATACCTCAGTTAGTAGTGTTTAGTTTTCTTCTTCACTGCTATAAGCAGATATCAAGAACCCAAACAAATTAGTCACTTACTGTACTGAATCTGTACTTTCTTGATTGCCATGTAGTATTACTAGACAGTGTTATATTACGCACTATCAAATGTTATATTATTGAAAGGAGCGTTTCCTTTTTTCTTGTCTGAGTTGAGTATTTTAGGGTATAACACCCTGCACATCATAGATTCAATTCAGTTATGTTTAACTGTATCGTTAGCTGTAAATATACTGTCCAAGCGAACCTTATAATAATAATAATAATAATAATATGGACAAATGTCAGAATTGAATTACTGCCGTGAAGACGAAGTTCACTGACTTCAGACTATTCATTAGGTCATTCTGAGCTGGAAGTCCTTTGCTCTCTGCGTAGCCTGACATCAGTTGCCAATTAGGCAAAAATGATCTCTTGGGATACTTGCTGCATTGCACACTTTGCATTAAAATGAGTTGAGTAGGTTTTTTTATTAACACAGTCTTAATACAGTACCCCATCGGTCCTCTTAGATCCCAGTTTGAGTATTCACTCCACCACAGATCTGGACCATGTAGTCTTATTATTCCATAATAAGGACCTTGTACGTTACTGTAGGAACTGCTGTTGTAAAGTACAGTAAATATGGTGCAGTAAATAAGTAGAGATACGAAACATCTCCACAGTAACAGGCTAGGAATCTATTTTGTACAGCTTAGGATGTATATAATCTTGTAAGATGCACTGTTTTCTAAATGTTTTATAATTGACAAGCCATCCTTTATGTATGTGTACAGAATTAAAGGCTTATGAATGTGAAATTCCATCCCAGAACAGAGTTCATACATGTTATTTCCATGATCTTTGAAGGTTCAGTGTTTGTGAGCACGAACATGAGCTACTGACAGCGAACTTGAAGGCTCCTGTTCAGGTTTACCAACCTGGTTAAAGTGTTCAAATAATGTGAATTCTGTTTTGTGGTTGACTTTCTACTCACATGTATAAGTCAGGCTCTTTGCACAATGGCCACCATGTACATGTTTTCTGTAATATATCCTAGTTTGAAATGACTTTTCTGGTTAAAAGTGGAAACATTTAAAGCCATTCTGTAGTCAGTATTGAAAACACCAGTGTTTGAAGGGTCACCTTGAGAAAGGATTTGAGCCTGGACTTGACGAGATGCAATGAGCTGGGCTGAAAAAAAAAGTGCCCTGTTTAGTATTCGCTCTGTTTTCCTTGATATTTTTGTCATTTACACAATGAACTTCAAAGCAAGAAACCAAAGATAAAGGCTTTGATTTACTGGCTTCCTTGAATCCAACTGTGTAAGATAATTCACAAACTAACTATTTGATTTGGAAAGATAAAGAGATGAGATATTTCTCTAAAAAAGATCATCTATATTTTCAAAACTGAAGTTCAAGGTTTATATACTGTACAAAAGATGACAGCTAGACCAACACATCAGACTCATGGAGGCCTGAAAAATCTCCCAGGACTGATGTGTCTTGCTAAATCGCCACAAAAAATATGCAATTTAATGTTGCTAGTGTTCATATATTTAATAGCTTGCGTGTATGCTTTCGTGTGCAATGTTTGGTAAAAGTAAAGAAGAAATAATTGGGTTTTACCTTCAAATGTGAATTTGCAATTTATCTATGTCTGATCCATTTTCACCAGATTTTGCCCAAACGGCTAACTTAGTTGTGTTTTGTGCTACATTATCCTGTATATTATATTTACTCTGAATGTTGAGGCTGGTAAGATTTGCGCCAAATATTTTATATTCAATGATACTTAAATTGTTTTTATTATGGACTTGATAGAAATGTTGCAGCTGGTTCTGTGAGAATATTTTAAACTGGAAAATGAACTTTCTGTCTTTTTGCTAAGTTGTCACCAAATTTCTTAGAGTATTTGTTTCAGTGGAATAGATACTATTTCTCCCTGAGAGACCAGACCAGATAGCTAGTTACCGTAGCTACAGTGCACGGAAATACAGGATTGTAAACTAATGTTAACAGGCTAACAAAGCTTCTCTACATAGATAGTAGAGAGCTTGGCTAGCAGCACCAAAATGTGTCACATTTCCTCTTTGTACAGTTGCTTAGCTGTTTCAGTTTCCACATAAGATAAAAAATGTGACACAACTATATTTCACATACTTACATACCGTGTTTTAAGATATCATTCAAAATATATAAAATTGGCAAAAATGTTGTAGAAAGAAATGTTTGTAGACATTAATTCAAAACATATTTTGGACACTGGAGACATAAATGCATTCAGATTTATGTGAATTTTATTTTGCAGAACATGACATGTTATATTTAGAATCAGACATCGTGCTAGCTTGTGGTCAGGTCTGGTCAGCTGTTAAATCGTGGCCGGCGCAGCACCGGCAGGCTTGGCCAGGTTCCTGAGCAAGACCCCGGCCATCAGAGTCCAGACAGGATAGGAGACCAGATCAAAACTAGTCCTAAATTACCATAGTGGTTCCGGCATGTGTTCAGCTCTACCTTACATTTACATGGACTATGTACAGTAGCTAGCCTGTATTTGCTGCACTCCACTATCCAACACACTCAGTCATAGATGTCTGGTTAGCAACAGTGCACGTGGTGCTAGTGAGCACAAGTTAACATATTAGTCCTTTAATTAATCAGCCTTTGGACCGGTCTGTTTGATTTAATTTGTTTAATTCTCTCATTACAAAGCCAAGTCAGAATATGTGAGATTTCATGTCCCTATTCTTTTCAGCAGGTGTTTGAGTACCACCATAGATGTTATCAGATGAGTTATAATTTGGCAAATGTATGAATTTAGTCTTGTACTGAGTGATACATGGTTGCTGTTTGATTTCTAAGAAAATGTTTTGGCTTTTCTCTACATTGTTCCACTCTAAATGTGCCAGTTTTCCATTTGACATGTTTGACATTTAACATCATGTTTTATCTCCATCAATATCATTTTACCTGCATCTGCAAGAAACAACATAAATCAGTTGTTGCATCACCTAATGATGCGTTGGTTAATCTAGTTGTCATCTAAAGCTACAGTATTAAGACACAATAAGGACATTTTTTGTGGGTTATTAGAGACTTCTCTGTCTTCTCCTGCTCTTTGTCTTCCTGTGCTGAACATTTGACTGTAGCTGTATCACTAATGAGAGCGAGAGATCAGTGCACTTCCGCCTACATCTTCCAGATGATGATAGATTCTGTTTCAGGCCCACTGTGACTCACATCTCCAACTCTCCCACCAACTCTATTTCTCTCACTTTGTGAACACGTCTCTTCTTACCGCTGCCTTTCATTCCCTCTGCGTCCTTGGCTTAATTCTTTCCTCTACCCATCTGTCTTGCTCTCTGTTAACATCTATTATCTCTAGCTCTTTGTTCCGATGTCTTATTCTCAGCCAATTCAGGAAAAGGTTGTTGTTTTTTTGTTTGTGTCATTGGATTGGATTTAGTTACGTCATCAGATATGTGGGATTTTAGATGGTGCAAGCAGACCAGAAAAATACACTCGCATGATAAAGGAAATCATGCAGTGTACAGTGTAGTTTCGCAACAAAGACCAACCTTATCATTGCATATTGTGCCATGTTTCTCCCATATTTCTGAGCTGCTGCTTATCTGATTCTTTCATTTGAAACATAACATTACCCATCTAGAGTATATTGCATCAAATTCTTTTGGCATAATTTACCAACTTAAGAGTATCAAGAGTCTTGAAAACAGACCAGAGATTCGGCCCAACCCTGGTTTTTGCTGATTGGTGAAGTGGGATGAAGCACAATGCAGAAAAACGCTAATACAAAGCAGCTCCAATGTGTTGCATAAGGTTTGCTATGTTCCGTTAAAGCAAGACTGTGTAACTGTAGCTGAACTGTGGCTCATTATGCGATAATGGCAAATGCTAAAACATAGCCTAAGTAAGTAATGTCAGTTACACAGCAATATCTATCTAAAGTTTGCCAACATTAGCCACCATTAGCCATCATAAGCCAGACCAAGTAAGGCTGTAGAGGCAAAACACCTCGAGTGGTGTATTGAATTGATGAAGGGTGCGTTTTATTGCTTATTAATTACTAAATGTTTTAATTTGTAAAAATTCTAAAGATACATAGTTTTGCTTTAAGCTTGTCTGAGGATGAGCTATGCTTCTAAAGAAAGTGTGTGTTTGTGTGGGAGGGTGTGATCTGGAGCAGGTGTTCAATAAGCCAGAATTCAGTCTGCAAGGGAAGGAAGGAAGGATTGAGTTAGAGGAGGTAGTTGGTGGCTTGAGTCAGGTGTCAGGTAATAGATGATGGGTGTTGCTTTAAAACCCCAAAGTTTAATGAGGCTTTGTAGAAAGAAGTTTTAGTTATTTGTTTGCTGTGGCAGACAATAATCCTTGGTATTTTAAATATAAGAAAAACAACTTGTTGAGAGTAAAACTATCTATTGATCAGAGCCAATAATGGGAACAAACTGCACGTGTGGATTGAGAATTTATAGATAATGACGGTTATGATGAGGAAAGTGAGGATGTGAAGGAGAGGGGTGAGCCTGTTTAGGTTTAGAGTTCTACCTTTGTTCCATCCATTGGCCAAATGAAGCTTCGTGATAGCACTCATTGTAAAGCAGCAATAATATACTCCACTGGTTTTGTCTGTTGATGAGTGGCATTTCCCAGAAGTTTAGATTCAGCCAACAATTGACAGTATATAGTTACTATCAGTACGTTGTAGACTAACTTGATAAAGTTACCCAACTCTTAGAAAAAGACACATGGAGTTTTTGATGTTATATGACACACAGTACAATTGTGTTTTTATAAAGAGAAGTTGAGATTATAAAATACCAAATATTATATAGATATATATTTAAGAATATATATATTCCCCTTAACCATTTAATTTCTGTACCATTATAAATTGCTCCCTTTGTTAGTTTATTTTCTTTTTTTTGCACTGGACCTATGTTTAATGCATCATACACTGTACACTCTAACTTGTGTTTCATGTAAAGAGGCAAAAGACAGTGAGACAACAATAAATAAATATGTTGAATTGACTGGTGTGTTGTGTGCTTTAAAGGTCAAACCATGTTTTCTTCTGTTGTTTTTTTATCTTTATTTCAACTCATCAGAAACATTTAATCCAATTCACTTCTGAAACAGCGACGCACAGTTTTGTCTGTTGAACACAAACTGCATCTGTCATTGTGACAAAAGATGTTACACTTAAGTTTATTTTATTTAAGAAGGGACAGTGCACATTAATTAACATGGGCACATAGGTCCATCATGTAAATGTGGCAGATTTAGCCATACAAGCTAATTTTCATCTGCAGTCCCTGGCAGGTTGATGGCATATAAAAACATAAAACAGCATGGTTTTAAAAATGATCCTTTAGGATTTTTCTGCAGGGAATTGGAGTTTTTTATTTCTTTGGTCAGAGAAGGCCGTCCAGTGGAAGGTCAGACTTTCTACCCACTGAGTCATTTGGTACCCAACACCTTCAAACTGGAATAGTGAGCAGCATGAGCGTCCATCAAGGCCATCATGAGAGATATGTTTGAATTAAAACGACATTGAATGTACATATGCCATGAGCTCTGCAAGTGGCAGTTAACATAAAATAATCGTTAATTTGGCCATATTCATTGCATTTCATAGATTTTGTTATATGTACCATAATTCTTTGTCCTTTAAAGCGAGCCTACTGGATGTTTTGCTGAACAGCTCCACAAGTGGCTGTGATGATGGTTTATGTTAAAACATCCAGTAGTGTAACAGCAGCACAAGTAGACATGAGTCATAAAGTCATTGGACTGACTCAGCAATGCCAGGTACACAGCAATATTCATGTGAAGTTACCACCATAATAAGGCAGAGGCAGCAAAACCCCGAGTGTATTAACCTCATCAAAAGTACAACTTGTTATTTATAAATTAAATGTTTCCTTTGTAAGAGGAAACATGTGTTACTCCTTTAAAATATACAGTCTTGCTTAAAATGCTGTGAATATAAAATATGTATATATTAAATTATTTGAATGCCCTCAGCTGACTGACAAAGATAATTATGATTCAAAGATGTCAGTAAAGCAACTTTGCAGTTCTTCTAGTGTAGTCACACATACGTCTTCTCAAGGACTCGGGGGCTCTTACTTTATACCCTTTAACTTACTCAACTTTTTTCAGCTTTTTTATGTTGGAAGTCCATGGGAAAAACTTTCTTTAAACTTTCCTCTTTTTGTTTGGTTCTTACTTCATCATACTTTGGGCGAGAGACTTCATTCAAAGTTTAAATACGTCTTATGGCTTTTTTTGGTCTTCTTCAAGCTCCTCCATTGTTGTGCGTTGCGTCAGCTTTCTTTTTCTTTCTTCTGCCTTCTCTTCTTCTTTCAGCTTTCAGCTTTCATAAACAATTTATCCATCAAAACTTGTCCTGTTTCATAAAATGCTCCTCTTATTCTGTCAGAACTTCCTTTCAAGAACACAGATGAGGACTAATTCTAACTTGCGACTGCTCCTTCATTATAAAAAATACATACACATATGATATATCAGTGAAGTCTTGTGCCACTCATATTGAAAGAATGTCTGGATTTTCAAAATAAAAGCCCCCAAAGGTAACAGGAGCTTACGGCAGGCTTCTGGACCACTAAAGACTTCTTCTTCTTGAGAAAAATCTCAATGAGTTTCTTTCTTTCCTTCTTCTCTTCTCTCTGTCCTTCCTTTTTTTGTTTTTTCTTTCTTATATTTCGTCTTTCCTCCTTTCCTTCTTTTACTGTACTTTTACAGCTGTAATGTACTCTTCAGTGGTCAGCAACTTCTAAGCGATCATCAACTTCCCAGCAACTTTCCAGCATTCACACACATTTTCTTCAGGAAATGCATTTTCTAGTTGTGTCTGTTATTTTCTTCATGTGTGTTCAGGAGGCGTGCACGAGTGTGTCACGGGCCACATTTGTGGAGACAATTTGGACTTCACATTTTCTCATAGTTTGTCTAACTGAGGATCATTTGATTGCATTCAACACTAATTGGGCTTTTTTTCTTAATTGGGGTTAGGCTAATAGTGGCTAATCCCTTCATCATGTCAGCTAATGAATTTGTTCTCTGTGTTTAAGATTGTGTTTTAAAGAAAGTCTCTCTCAGTCTCTCTTTCTGCCTCTATCTCTCTTTCTCACTCTCTCATTTCCAGAGGTCTCATATCATGTGTCCCCTGAAGACTCACTGGCACCAGGTGCAGGTTTCTTGGCCCCTGTCTTACACTCTTGGACGAAGTTAGGTCATTGAGCCTCCAGCCGCGACAGACATCCCTAAAAGACTGCAGAGTGCAAGAAATGATCTCTCTCTGCCTGTTACGCTGGTTGGTTTGGATGGATGTTAGCTGCTAGCATTAGCTAACACATAGACAGGTGAAGCACTCGTCTGCGCAGATTTGAGATTCACTCCAGTTGCCGTTGACTTGGAGGATCTGTTCTGCAATGAGTTTGTTACTCTTGATGAATACTTTGCTCTAAATTTGCTCCTTTAGTACCCCTCCAACTGAAGCCCTCCTGCCCTCCTCTCACCCCCTCTCACCAGCCTCAGATTCCTTCCTAACCCCCCCCCCC
>LKNJ01002217.1:51344-65010 GCA_002120245.1 Maccullochella peelii
CCCCCCCCCCCACACACACACACACACACACACACACACACACACACACATATGCCCCTGACCATGTGTTTGTGCGCAAATGTGTGTGTCAGCTCGCCCAGAGTAGGGAGCGTCCGGTGACCAAGCCATGATTGGCTGCCACACAGTCACATAACAGTTTTGCACTGAGCATTTGGATCATTCACACTTCCTGTTGGATCAATACATTTGTTGTGTTTTTTTTAGCCTGCTGGGAAAAGGCCAGACAGGTAAGGAGGGGGACATTTTGGTTCGAGTTTTCGACAGTTGCAGTAAAGCTGTGTGTTGGAGGTGCAACTGGGCGCCTGTTTCACATGCGCATGTCTGGATCAACACTAGAATTTCAACATAACTATAAGATACAATCACACCGCGATCCTCTTACTTAAGAGTGAAGGAACCTGTCTGATCCAGCTTACACACCAGATATTTTACTTTTGTAGCACATATCCGGACTGAAGCACAAACTACAAATTTAGGCAACGGTGGAAATTCAATAAAGGAACGTCCTGTGTCATGGTTTATACATCGTGATAGATACTGCTCCTCGTTCTGATTGGCACAGAGAAGAGAAAGCAAACGCAAAGGTAATCAGATAATCAAATGTTGTAATTCACTTGGTCATGGGCCATGAGTTATTGATACTGCAGGCGGTGTTGGATTGAATGTGGCGAGTGAGTTTGTAGTCAGAAAGAAGAGGACAGCTGGGATGATCTGTCTCAAGCTAAATTTATATGCTGTGTCATGTGTCCATGTGCCCATCTATCTATCTATCTATCTATCTATCTATCTATCTATCTATCTATCTATCTATCTCTATGTATATCTCTATCTTTATATGTCTGTCTCATTCTATCTACTTTATCTGTATATCTATTTCAATATCTTTTTATCTATTTCTATCTAAAGGTATCAATCTATATCTATATATCTGTGTGAGTGTTTGTCATTGTGTTGATGTATATATGTGGGTTCATGAAAACTGTTGCAGTGCATGAAAAGTCTGTTACATCCGTTTGGGAGTTTAAAGGGTACAAGTGAAAAAAAAAAGTCTGTCCAGTTTTATAGCCTGCGGGGTGAGGCAAGACATCGCAGCCAAACCTGAGTGGTGGTGGGGGGGTGCAGTGCAAGCCTGGCATGCCTGTATGCCTGTGTTCAGCCGCTGAGCCGTGGTTGGTGGACAGAGAGATCAGGTGACCCAGTCCGGGCTAAATTGGGCCCGCTAGCAGACGTTGAGGGGCTAGGAGGAATCGGAGAATTGGAGAGTTGGAGGGTTAAGAGGGTTTTATCAGAATGATGCCACTGAGATCATTTAAAGTGGGCTCACAGCAAGTAGAGGAATTCTCCTTCAGAGCCAAAAATCAAAGCTGCACTAGGCAAGATTCTCATGCAGAAATCTGAATCCCAAACTGGGGCCTTTACCATGAGGCCCATCACCTGAGATAACATCGTTTGCACAGTTGGAGTATGGACAGAAAATCTATCCAAAGACTGCCAGAATTACCAACTGGAACTGCAACGGCAATGTCGGTCTGCCCGTCTGTTGGTCTTTGGTCCAGACTTAATTATCTCAGCAACTAGTGAATTGAGTGCCATAACATTTTGTAGCGACATTCATGTTACCCAGAGGATGAATCCTAATGACTTTAATGACCCTCTGACTTTTGTCCAATACTTTGGTTTATGAGCAAATACTTACAAATCAATGACATCCCCATCAACCTCAGCTGTACTTTGTGTTCAGTGCTACTTAGCAAAGGTTAGTACACTAACATACTAAACTAAGATATGATAAACATTATTGCTAAACATCAGCACATTAGCATTGTCATTGTGAGCACGTTAGCATGCCGACTTTACGTAAAGCGTGACCATGATTACCATGCTCAAAATGTACATTTTCCAAGACTACATAAACCACACTTTTTATTAGCTTGACAACGATTCAGTTTCAATTTATTCCATCTGGGTTAATGATTGCAAAGACTTTTATCTGAACTTTATTGAATAAAGAACTGAGTAATATAAAACAATAATATGTGTACTATGAAATGCTAGTTTTATTGTTGCAGCAGTTTGTGCTAACTAAAATCCAGAATGTGATGGTCCATTGTTGGTAAAGTTGATTTCTTTCCCCCAGCTTCCACTCATACCAGGCGTATTGTTGTGGTTCTGCTGCAGTTGTGTATCTGTTTAGCCCACAGTGATGTCTATGTGTGCATGAAGGGTACATTGTCTATACAGAAGTTTCACACTGTGCATGTGCATGAATTGTTCTTGTGCTTTTTGCCACTGGATACAAGTCTCCTTGTTGTTCCATAGATGTTGATGCCTCCTGTCAATCAAAGAAGAGCCCACAGACTTATGCAATGGTTGCTTACTGGTAGATTTCAACACGGTCCACTCATCCAGCTCTGCTGCTAGAATGTGTTGCTGCTGCGCTAAATCTGTCCACAGCTGAGAGGTGCTGGTGGTTGGAGGCTTCATGGTGTTGTGTATGCAGGGCTGGAATTACACAGTGGGTGGTTTGTTTAAATTTAACAAGGTTTGTGGGTAGGTGTTGGTGTTTCCTCCTCTTTGCTCCTGAAATCTCTGCTTCATCAACCAGGATCTATGTCAGGATCTGTCGGTAGAATTCAGGACAGTTCATTTTTCTTTAATGAGTAATAACAATACAGCCATCTGATTAAGAACATGCACATGTTTTGTGTTGCAATGTGTAGATTCGGAAATACAGGGAATTAATATGCTATCTACAGTACATACTGTTAATGTATAGAATATATATACATGTCAAACTGATGCAGGCAAGAGGATATTTCTATGGCAACATAGGCTGAGAAATGAATCACCTTGCAGTGTTTTCCTCCATCTCTCTACCTAATCATACATCTCCACTATACTGCCAGATTCTGAATACTTTGCTGTGTATCATAGGAAACTGAATGACAAAGTTCCCCACCATGACTCATCCTGAACATCTAACTCTCTCCTGTATGGTGAGAACAGGAGGCTCTCCCAGTAATATACAACTCTGAATGCTAGAGAAAGTGCAGCCATCTTCACTCTCTCCTGAGGTGGGATGAGGAACCTCGTCATCGATATGCAGTGTTAAAAATACCAGCCAGTATCCTTCAATGACAATTCAGTGACTATTAGACAGTAAGACATACTGATGAAGAACACGCAATGCACATAAATAACATACAAACAGCAGCATAGAGGTCCCACTCATTCAAAACCAGGTCTAAATAAATACAAACACTGCAGACGGGTATGTTGGGAGCTATTTGTGGCGTAAATCTCTTAGTACAATGTGTTTCTTAAATTATGGGTGAAGATCCAAAAGCAGCCTGCAGCTTCACACATGACTCAAGGTCACTAGTGTGGTTTATTGGGTCAGTCAGGGACGACAGTACACTCACTTTGGCCAGAGTGGGCTTGGACTGATGCAATAATATGTGGAGGTAGTAGTACTAGTAATACTGGTCTTTTCTGAATGATCAGATCTGGTTTCATCCACCTTTGAATCGATTAATTCATATTATTAATATGGTGATTTTGCATTAGATTCCGTACATGCATGACACCATATAATAGCAGTAGTGTTGGTTTTTGTATCACAAGGTGTCTGATCCACTCCACTGTTAAACATCATCATGAGAACATTGCAGTGTATGAGATGCTTTCAGTCAACTTTTACAAATTACAGACTTGTATGTAATAAAAAAAGAAAGCCTGCGTTACAAACTGGAAGCACGGTGTCAGGTAGGGAGGGTCAGACACTATCAAGTTGCATCATGGGAAATGTAGGATCCAGTGTTTTTGGAGCTTGACCCATACGAGAGACTAAAAGTCAGGATATCTTGTCTGCTGCTGCTTCAATTTTGACCTTTCTTCTTTTAATCTGCCTTTTGTGACATCCCCAGCTTTATAGAAATGCAATACTAAATTTTAAATACTAATTTGGAACATTTATAGCACCTTAATTTGATATTATGACAATGTTGTGCTTGTTTGGGCCATCATTGAACTTGTCCACCACTTCCTGCATGTCTCCATCCATCTATCTCTTGCCAGGCAACAGATTAGTAGTGATGTGTGAATGCAGTTTGTTGCCGCTGCTATAATAAATCCTTTATGTAACAGAGAGACAATTGATATGAAGGCTTCAGCAGCAGCTGTTGTTTTATCAACAGCAGGCTTTAACCAAGCTGCACACAGACACACAGACACACCTGCTGGGATTATCTGAGGGGAAAACTGGATGTACACATGGATGTTGTACATACTGTAGCTATTTTTTTCTTAAGCTGTGATCCTCTAGTTTAGATGGTGTTTAGTCTGTGTTGATGTTAGTGCTGTGGTCTCTATATAGCACTTCCACAGGCACACAGAGAGGGAAAAAACTTAGGAGGTTAAAGACAGAGCAGAGGCAAAGATCTGGTGTGAAGCAGAGCTTTACCCTCCACTGTTTGTCTGGATGTGTCTTGTTTATAGAGACGCAGAGATTTATCTCAGGTCAGAGAGTCTTTGCTGGGCTCAGGAGGCGGCAGAGTTTTAATTTAGCCTGGAAACCTGAACCTCAGCCTCCTCTGTCAGCTCCTTCTCTGGGCCCAGGACATACCCACAGAGGGCAGCGTGCTGGGATATGTGGGTGTGAAACGATGAAAGACTCCATATACCTTCAATTAGCCTCAATACCCCGTACCATTGCTAAACAAAGCGAGGCCATGATGGACTAACTTAGTGGTCTGGTACATAGAAAGTCATGCATTCGCTGGCCTGGCGGTGAAAGAGTACATATGTGCACTCACCAGGAAATAGACAGGATCTGTTAGGTTGTCTGACATTGCAAATTTAGCTTCAAATGGTTTACTCCAAAACTGCGGCATTCTGTCTGTGTGCATGTGTGTTCACGTGTAGTCGTGTGTGTGTGTGTGTGTGTGCATGGTAATTTTGTGGTCATACAAGGAGGTGGGCGAATAGCAAATGGGAGTTAATGAGGTTCAGTTTCTGTCATGTTACAACGTCAGAGATATGCAGTCAAAGATATGACCGAACATGTGTTAAATGTTAAATGTAAATGGGTACATGCACATTTCAGCATATGCATTAGTTGTATTGTTGCACCAATACAAAGAGAAGGCGATTGAAATAATGGGATTTGGATATCAAGGCGGCCATGTTTCTTGTGTGTACTACAGATTTAATAAGTAACCCTGAATTCAGCTAAGCTTTGCAAGATTTAGGAAGTAATAGACAGCGGTGACAGCAGGATTTCTGGGTTCACCACAGCTGTTCTTGTCTTTGGTGGATATTTTTAGTGCTGCACCCATTTTAATGATGGATAAATACAGAAAAGTCCACTGTAATTTTGCAGGCTTTAAATTTAGGATTTCCGCCACTATAATCTAAATTTGCACTGGATGAGAACAGCAAAAAACGTGGCCCAGCTTCATGCTACTGAATGTATATTATGTATTCATCTCTGGAACAAAATGTAGTCTGTCAGTCAATTAATCACAGTGCTTCATATCAGGCTTTCTAAAGATCCCATTTATATTTTCCCTCACCAGATGAAGGAAATGCAAATGCTAATTTTCTGAAAGATATTGTGCTCTACAGCAACAGCAGCTAAAACGTGATCATGGCTGCTGCAGAATAAAATAAATACTAGAGTACAGCCATGCTATAGTCTTCCCTAGTTCTTTTAGTTTGCTGTTAACCATCATCCCAGTGCTTTTCTACTACTTCCTAGTGACCAATAATACCACTCTAACAGTCGGACTGGAGATGAAACAGCCAACCGGAAATGACCTACTCCAATGCTCTGATTGGCTGAAATGTTGTGGCACACTCTTTCAGGTTGAGCGAGTGTGCAGGCAAACCTGAGATCTGAATCCCTTGCTCAAGAAGCTTAATTTCTCCAGGATTGTCCTCACTTGTATATATGAATGTATTTAACTAAGCTTGGCATGCCATTGCTAACACACCTGCAGTTAAAAAACTTTTGGTATCCAAGGAGGGATTTTGCTGACCATGCATGCTCTCAAAACCCTGCTTATTATTCATACAGTGAAACATACACACACCTGGGTGTCTGCAGGTACACGCAAGTTTCTACAACACCACGATGAAAGTTGCGGTAGGACAGAGTGTGCAACATGTCTGACACTCTGCTTCTGTCTTTGCAGAGAGTAAAAACAACCTCCGTCGCTGCCTCCTGGAGCGCCTGAAACATGGCACAGTAAGTTAGACCTGCACACACACACACAGATAATAAACTGAATACATAAAAGCTCAATTTAGCAAATATTCAGAAGCACAGTAAATAAATGTCTGTAATTATGAAACACACACTGGACAGATTGGTCATTTCATTTTATAGTAATTTCCAGTGTGAACAAAGTCTCAATAGCCTTTTGTCAGAATAGAGGCTACATATTTAGGAGTTACCAAGTGAAGTGCACAAGAAACCAATAGAGAACAGAAGCATAAGCCGATGTAATAATGTTCTAATCATGTGCTGATATGTGACTGTGTAGCATCCAGAGGGTGCAGAAGAAGACCAGCACCATGTCCCTGACCATCTCCTCTTCCTCCTCTGCGTCCTCCTCTCGTGAGCTCTCCTCCAGCTCCTCCTCCTCCTCCTCCTCCACCGTCCTCGCTCAGAGACACTCCAGCCTGGTGCAGCCGCTCTGTGTCAGCCCTCAGAGGGTAATCACGTCTCATTTGACAGACATGATGATTGCATGTTATTGATTTAACTCTAATTTGTAAATGAAATTCCTCGGGGAGGTGAGCGTGAAATTGCCTTGAACTTTTGAACTTTGGATGTGGAGCATGGGGTATAATTAACATTACAGACAGGGACCACGATCAATAGATAGTAACTGTGTATAATTTACTAACTCAAAAAGTGGATTTAGTGTTTAACAAATGATCCTCAAACTAATTAAATTAAATACATTACTTTCCATTTCCAGACTCAGAGTCCCATCTACAATCAACAGTATTCAGGGAATGGAGTGGCTCCTACCTTTGTAAAGGTAAAACATCAACAATCTACTTACACATACGTATGAGTATAGAGCAAAATGATAAATGAAATCAGGGAAACGTTTGCATGATTTAAATGAAAGATCACTGGTCTTTCTCTTCCTCTGCATCCATCATCGTTACGTCTGCCAGTGCCTCCATGATGTGTCCACAGTGAATGGTCAGTTGGTGGTCCTGGAGTGCAGACTGAGGGGAACTCCCCCCCTGCAGGTCATGTGGTACAGAGAGGATGAACAAATACTGGACTCCGATGATTTTAGGATACTACGCAAGAGTGAGTGTGTTGTTTGTGTGTGTGTGCTTGGCAGTGGGCTGGAGTCATATGACTTTGACGCGAGGCATAAATCTGACTTCAGATTCCAGTTACAGTAACCACATTAAGAGTCTTGCAACTCAGCTTTGACTGGCATGCAAATAATGTATGAACCTGAACTTTATGACATGAAATAGTCCGCAGTTGAAGAACCTAATACCAGAAAAAAAAAGAATATATATATATATATATATATATATATACTGTAGGTAAAGATCCTCACCCTATAAGTACAATAAATTGTGTTGTAGAGATGCTCTTGCAAAAGTCAATTTTTTCCCAGATTGATGAAGCTGCATGAACATTTTATTACAACTGACTCCTTATCTGGCAATATTATTACATAAAAGCAGTGGTGGAAGAAGTACTCAGATCCTTCACTTAAGTAAAAGTCTAAAAGGGTCTAAAAATACTCTGTTACAAGTAAAAGTCCTGAATGCAAAATGTTACTTAAGTAAAAGTACAGAGGTATTATCAGTTAAATGTACTTAAAGTATCAAAAGTAAAACTACTCAATTTGCAGAATGGCTCCTTTCACAGTGTTATATTATTATAGAATATTACATTATTCTGTTTGTATCACTAACAAATACATGTAATACCCTAATACTACTAGGAATACACCTTGGTAGATTAGTAGTATAGTACTGCATCATAGCATATAAGTGTATCATGTGTTTTTATGTATCCTATGTAAAAGGTAACTAGTAACTGTAAGAATCAAATAAATGTAGTGGAGTAAAAAAGTAAAATTTTTCCCTTTGAATTGTAGTGGAGTAGAAGTATAAAGTAACACAGAATGGAAATACTCAAGTAAAGTACAAGTATGTAAAAATTGTACTTAAGTAAAGTACTTGAGTAAATTTGTCTCTTAAGTTATTTTCTGTTATTTATTAATTTAATTTAACTTGTAAAAGAAAGTACAAAAAATGCGCAATAGATTCTTGAAGTAAACAATTCTCTGGAAGATGCAATAAAGTATTTTTAAAAAAGAATAAATGTACTTAGTTACATTCCACCACTGCATGAAGGTAAAACGTATTTATCCCTAATTTACACGCCACTTTTGAGCTGCTGAGTGATTCAGTTCAGATGTGCAGCAGCTTGGATTTATATATGATGATGAATTTCATTCAAAAAAGACTTTTGTCTCTTGTTTTTTTCCAGAGGCCAGCTCTGCATCAGTGCCAGGTAAGTAGACTATTGGTTATATATTAATGGTGTTAAATAAGTTGGGGAGGGGAGTCCCGAGATAAATCTGAGGGGTAACAAGACGATTAAAGGGAAAGAAAAGCAAATCAGATTTTTTTTAAAGCTTTCTCTTACTTTACGCTCAATTTTAGTTTTGTTTTTGTGAAATACTGGATACTCTCACCTCTTCAGTCCTCTAAGACTCTTCCTAATGCAACAAGTCCTACAGGAAAAATCACTCTTTGGTTGAACAGCTCACAACTCATGTCATGTTCAGACCAAGGCCATGTCTGTGATGAGGGGGTTAGGTGTTGCTTCATTTAAGACTTCACAAGCCGAAGAGGTTGGAAACCACTGGTTTAAAGCTATTGGACTGGTAAATGGTTTCATTTTTCACATCATATTTTTAAGTTTAGTGCTCAGAAGTGCTATCAGTGGGTGGTGAAAAATGGCTGATTGGTTGTTTCCAACCACATCAGCTTACAGTTTTACAGTACACGTGTCTTTCATGTAACATTTTCCCAAACAAATTATTTATACTAATGGTGAGGATACTGCTGCAAACAAATCTTTCATAACTGGACTGTTAATATATATATATATTTGGTACTGAGAACACTACAACTTGGCACACTAGCGGCTCCAAGTGGAAACGAGAGTGAACAGCTTGAAAATAGAACTTTAATTATCATGTAATCATGTAAGACTTTGTAACATCTTTATTAGTGAATTGTATGTAAGTAAATAATAAGAGACTAAATAAACATACCCTTGTTTAATGAGTGCTTTCTCACCGATTTCAAGAGAGAATTTGTATTTGGCAACTTAATTTTGATTTATTGCCTCTCTCTTCGTGCAGCTTTGATCCCGTGTGGAAAGGAGACTTTTTGCTTAATGAAAAACTGCATTTATGTTCTTGCAGAGGAGCTGTGTACACTTGTGATCACAGAGGCCTTTCCAGAAGACTCTGGCCTGTTTAAATGTGTGGCCCTCAACTCCTTCGGCACGGTCTCCTGCTCAGCAATCCTGGAAGTTTACAACGGTTAGATGTGCATTCATATATCACCATAATTTGTCTCTTACAAGTTCACCTGCTGAACTGTATCACACAATGAAAATGATCATTAGGGCTTGCTTTTAGAGTCACTCATCTCTTGCTTTGCACCCCTCCCTGCAGACCTGGAGGAGCAGCTGGAGATGGAGGCCAAAAAGGAGGAGGTGTTCCAACAGGAGACCTCCTCCTCCAGAAAGAGCAGCGAGGGCTTTCCCTCTGAGCTGCCTGACTCCATGACCCTCCCCCCTCCTGAGTGGCCTGAGAGCCCTCTAGAAGATAACATCCCTGTTGCAGAGTGAGTATAGCATACGCCATTACTTTAAGCCGGTGATGCATGTCTTCTTTTATGCTTCTATTCACTGTGTATGATAGTGAGCTTGTAGTATATGGTCTTATTTTGAAGTTAAAAAAAAGAAAGAAAACAGTCACAACACTTAATTTTTCTCGCACTCAAGTCTCACATGCAGGAAGGACCTCTGACCCTTGACCCCTTCATTTTATTGACTTTATTATATTTAAAGGAAACACAATTTATCATTTCAGTTTATGGAAGAGGCTTATAAGTGTATTTATTTATATATTCATTCATTCACGCACTCAACTAATTTACTAATTTTTATTGTTACAATGCAGTGGGTTTGTCCTTTAAGTAAATTGTTAAGGAACAAACATTTCAAGGAAATTAAGTCAGTTTGCAGTGTTGTAGTTCCTCTTAATATCCAGACGAGGTCGCTGTTGTATTATTCTAAAATTGTAGAGCGAGCCAACTTTCAAGGTCACTGTTCTTTCTTTCTTTCTTTCTTTCTTTCTTTCTTGAGACTTACCTAATGAGACGAAGTGAGAACTTAATGATAATGATGAGGACACTATATTAATTAAGCCTATTAATAAGAAAAATAAATAATAAATGCAGCTTTTGAGAGGAGCTTTAAAACACTAATTGATGTAAAATACATTGAATAAATAAAAAATAACATATAAAAAAACGCCAGTCAGAGAGGTTGAATAGAGATGTGCGGTTGTGATGACGATGCTGAGCTTTTGGAAAATTAAACCAATCAGCTGGACCCGCGCGGCCCCGTCTCCCCTCATACCCCCCCCTCCCCTCGTGAGCTCGCCGTGTCACCTGTTGCGGTATAGTCTCCCGCTTCACATCGAAGTTTTGATTCCCCTTCACGCAACAGGGAAAGTTCAGTTTCATTCAGCCAATACTGAAGTTTAAGGACAGTGGTGCAGAAACGTTTAGCGAGGTAAGAAAACGTGTGTATTTGTCTTTGCAGCTCAGCTCTGCCTTTTAGTGAACTTTCGCTACTTGGAGTCCAGTTTTAACCTCATTAAACAAGCTAATTTTCCTTCCTTGTTTATATTATGGAAACGCAATATATACTTATGTCCTTCTGAAAAGGTCACACTATGTTTAGAGCACTTGGAAAGTGGACTTTAGTCTATTTTGGGGGCTTTGTGTCATCTGGCTCGGTGCTCTTTCAAACATGCTAGCAGTAAATAATCGTCAGATAATTTACATTAAGCTAGCCAGCGACGTTAGTCCTAACGTCGAGTGAAACATGGGTGACTACACCGTCTTGACTTTTAAGTTAACTGACTTTTAAATTAAATGTCCCTCACTTTTCTGGGGATCCCCCTGTAGCTGCTTCAGGAATCCACATAGGGAAGCACCATAAATATGTGTCTTTATTGTGCTGTTGGGTTGTGTTAGCTTTATGCCAGACAGCCTATACTTCAGCCAGGTGGTACCTTAGAATGGGCCATGAGCTCATCTGTAGTATGGGCTGTGTGTCCTTCAGGCTTAACCCTTCACCAGCAGTCACACACAAGAACTCCAATTGCATATGATACTGTCGTTTATTTTCTCAAATGTTAGGCAGCTATGAGCAGTGTTTCCCATTTAGAAGATTTTATGTGGTGGTTCCATGTAGATTTGCACTACCCAAACTAATTTTTTTTTGTTTTGTTTGTGTGAGGAAAATCAAAAAAACACCAGGATAGGAGTTTTAAGTGACTGAAGAACAAGTCTGCAGGAATGTAGCAGTCATGTGCAGTCATATTAGAATGGGGAAAAAAGACACTAGCTTGTGAATGAATACAATGCTGTTTTGCAGTTTGGGATATTGCACCACAAGTAAATTCTCAACCTATGAGAAATAATGTATAAGATGTTTAATCTCTCGAGCCTTTGTATCTTTGGTGCTTGATACAGTTCAGTAAGTAACTTTGACTTGGTTCAAATTCAAATCAAGTGAGTGTTTGATGGTGTGAAGTATGTTTGGCTGAGTGTAATGTGTCCACTGACTCTATATCGGTGTCCAGGGCTATGATCTCATCCGTAACGTGAAGTGCAGACATGGCGTCTGACTGTGTCCTTCAGAAACCCCCCTTCCTCAGGGCTGCAAACAACAACATTTGCTCACAAACTGTTGGCAGCAGTCTGGCTTTTAAGGTCATGTTGAGGTTCTCTCCGGCCAACTTGAAGTTCATTTGATTATTGGATGAGAAACTAGGTTAATCCCTAATGTGTTTTTCCTTTTTCCCTACGATAAAAATAACCTTCTCAGATAAATGATGAGCGTGTATGGTGGTATGGTCGGGTTAAGGTGACTTTTAACTGTGAAAATAAATCTGTTTTCTTTTGAGTTTGGTTTGGCACGTCCTTGAGTAAGTCTGTAGTGTTTTTGTGTACTTTTTGGTGTACTCACTTTCCCCTCAACTTAATTCAGACACTGTTATTTCTCTGAGGTTACTTCATCGCTTTTCTCTTTGTCTCCAACTGGCAGTCACCAAAATATGGTGCAATGGCTTGGACAGCTGTTCAAAATGATTCAGCTATTGATCACCAAACGATTAAGATAGAATGGCATAACGTGTGAAGCAAGAGCTATGAAGAGATCAGTTTATTGCAGTAATTTAGGCTGAGTTTGTGTATATAACCTTGTTGGATTGATCAGTACTACTCTGAGTGATGATGATGCTTCTGTCTCTGATCATCAGGTAGACAGATAAATGGACAAATGAATAAACTTAAGAAAATGTCTCTCTGTCCCACCACCCATTATGGATGATGTACAGTATCTCACCACAGTATTGAAGTATTTTCAGAATGCAGGTTGATCCGTCAGAGATTTTTATTTTCCAAAAGAGATTGTGTTAGGCATTGATATTGTTGTCCCTCTGCAGTCGCTGGTCATACAGAGGACAGCTTAGCATGCTACCCACAATGCCATGCAGATCTTGTGTGTGTGTGTGTGTGTGTGTGTGTCTGTGTGTGTTACACGGGTTGGGTCACCAGCAGAGTGTCTGCACCTGCCAGCTGATGTCCAAATTCCAAGACCAATATAGCTTAATATAGCCACTTAATGACACAAATACACATACAAACACACATACATACTGTATACCATAACAGTACTAAATCACTCACACATGCACACACACACACATTACTTTCACAAAGTACCATTTAAAGCACAGAAAGTACGACACATACTGATCAACGCACTAAACACACTCTCACTACCATGTACTTAAACACACACTCCGGCAGGCTAATATCCACTCGTGTTTACTATAGAACGTGACCATTAGGCCATCTGCAGAGGTAGAAGATTATTATTATTATTATTATTATTATTATTATTATTATTATTGCCTCGTCAATGACAGGTATAATTAATAACATTAATCATTGCTGCATTACATTCAGGTGTGACACTTCCAGGACCCTCACTATCATGGCTCACTGGGACAGTTAAATGTCGTTAATGTTATTAATAACACCTGTGCTCTCTCTAACACAAGTCAAAATGTCTCCTGCTGAGCCTGACCAAAAAATTCAATATCAGCATATATATGCTAGCCAATGAGTAACAAGAACTTTCACTACAGAAATACCAAAAGTAGTAGTAGTTTCAGCTAATGCAGGAACAGTTGCTAGTACATTTTTTCTATTAAGTCACTACATACACCTTATCAACTCTTAATATGGCTTACACATAGTATTCCCCCCCCCCCCC
>LKNJ01002218.1:0-67116 GCA_002120245.1 Maccullochella peelii
CAGGCAGCTTCAATCACAAAATCCTCCTCCTTCGAGCCGGAGTCGAACCAGCGACCTAAGGATTCCAGCACTGCTCTTCTACAGTCCTCCGCTCTACCAGCTGAGCTATCGAAGGGGTAACAGTGAATGCATTTCAGCATCATACGGAGGCATCACAATTTTCACAGACTTTTCACACTCAGAAAAGATTAAATACAAGAGCAAATCACAGACATAACATCCATCTCAGTTTCAATCATATTTTGAGTACAACATCTTCTTTCAAGCTTTGACTAAGCTCCCCAGATCATCCAGTCAGCTATTGGCTTTCATTGATTGCTGTGTCTTGTTGTCCTGCACGCCACAGTTTGCTCAGCCCAAGCTGATGTCATTTCAGGTGCCAAAACTTTACCTGTCCAGGCAAGACAGACATTCTCATTGGATGATGCAATTATGTAGGCTGAATGTAGGAATGCATGTAGAATTAAAAAATAAACAGAAAAATTTGCTTTTTTTGGAACGTGACGGAGAATGTGAAGTACAGGGAAAATTATATGTATTTCGTTAATTGGTGGCGCATCATGCTGCTGCCGGCATTGGTGTTCTTCTATTTGAGTCTGTTATGATCAAACACATTTTAAATCTGGTCTAATTCAGGCCGGGTCTGACTGTCATTGGGTCCCTCTCAAATCAAGTCGAGCCTAAAGAATTGCGGATAACTTGCTCTACCTCCTGAGCCACAGCAGCCAATTTCCTCAGTTCTAGCAGAGCCAGCTACAACCACAAAAAACTACTCTTTCGAGCCGGATTTGAACCAGCGACCTAAGGATTTCAACAGTGCTCTTCTACAGTCCTCCGCTCTACCAACTGAGCTATCGAAGGGGTGTTTTGCTGCACGCAGTTTAATAATCTCATGGAAAATGTACATGTCCAGGTTAAGAAATATGAACAAAAGCTGGATTAGCATCAGGCTTATTTAGACAGCTGGAAACATTGACCTCTGAAAAACAGTTTAACTGGATCCCATTTTAACTGGATCCCAGTCCAGCAACAAAACTGTCAGGAGAGAAATAAAGCGTTATTTCAATGCTTATTAATATCAATTTATTTCTTATTTTTCCAGGATTTTATCAAGTCAAAACACGGGACTTTCCTTTCAAGTCTCCAGTCAAGCCAAATCTTTAGGGAGTGAAGTAAGTCAAGTCTCACAGCGGCCTTCATTTTGCAACTGTTTCAAGTCTAATATCGGACTGTTTCAAGTCTCAGGTCTACAGCTCAGAAAAGACACATGTGGAAATTCCAGATCAAATGTCTCCTTCTTCCTTCCTCCTCCAGTCTGAATGTGGGGAGACTCCTTCTGGCCTCCCCTGACAGGTCAAGGTAGCCAGGATCCCAAATAATACACTTCCACTGAGTGTTTAGTTTACAGTGTGCAGTGACTGAGCTGGTTATTAAGTTTCTGTCTGTCCACTGGCTGACATTGTAGTATCACATGGAGAGAATGGGATGGGTTTCACTTTCACAAAATAATTAGTCATCATCCTCTCACACAGCTTGTTGGGGTATACTTTGTTTTTCTCTTGGTTGAAACTCTGTGATAATTTATTAGTTGAGCAGTGCAGGTGATGGTGACTGCCAGTTTTGGGGAGGGTAGTTCATAAATAAGGTTTTGTAGTAAATTACTACTCCCAGTAGTATTAAATAATAATATTACAATAATCATATACTAAAAACAGATGCCATTTCATTTTTGATTGAGCCCAGTGTTGTGGCTGATTTGGTCATAAACCAAAGTACTGCATACACTGGAATTTTGACTTGATGATTGTGCAAGATGAAAAGTATCACTAAATAAGTCCACATTGGATTTCAACGCCAACGCTTTAACCAGTGAAGAGAGCAAACATTTGTAGCAGTGAAAAAGCAACGTAGCAACAGTTAATGGCAACACTTTTATCTGATGTTCTCATCCAGAACAACTGCTGAGCAGGGAGGAGTGTGTGTGTGTGTGTTGGTGAAGGACACTTTGTCAAGACAGATGGCTGATAAAAATGAATCTCAGAACTTCCAGTTCCAGAACAGCTTCTAATGTTGCCTTTTGCAAAATACCAAGAATGTAACAAGGATCTGTCCTTTGTGCAGTAATTGTAACACGTTTTAAAGGGAATATAAAACAAAATATGACTATACAGTACAAGGATTTAATTCAGAATTTAGTATTCAGAAATGTGAACAATACAGAAGAAATGTTTTGAAAAGGGTGACTGTTAGATGTACTGGTGCAGAGCTTGATGACAGCTTTATGACAGGCTAAGCACGTCACAGAGCAACAGATTAGAGGTGACAAATTAAAGGAAAACCTCAATAAATTACTGCAGAAACATAACAGATGCAGATGCTTCCACGCAGGTGTACTGCATGATAAAATTAAGCACTTAACATCCCATTAAGAATGCTGAAAAGGCCCATTTGACTTTGCATCACAAAAGTTCCTGCAACTTCCGTCACATCAAACATGTGGTTTGGCCCATGTGTTGCTACCTTTCTGTGTTGATGAATCACACAAGCAATGGATTATCTTGTTATTTATTATCTTCTATGATCTAACATCTAGGATCATTTCACTGAACTCAAATTAGGGATTAAATATAATCCTGGCATGATGCTGATCCAAACTCTTTGCAGAGATATTTATTCTATATACATACCTATATTCAGCATTACTTTTTGTCACACTGAGTGCAGCAAAGTGCAGACATTATGTCAACAGATTGGTCACGTTTCTGTCCTGATTCTCAAATACTTGCATTCCAAAACTGTGTAGTTTTCGTTGATCCGTATCACGTATCATCATTGAACTCCCTCAGAAGCCGAATGCAGATTGGATTTCAATACTGCAAAAATGGCTTTCCCCACATCTGTTTTACAGCTGAGCTCGCCCCTCTGCAGCCACTGAGCTCCCTCTTTAATAGTTTGTCACTGGAAAATTCATAAATTAATATCTTTGCAGCAGAGATGGAGTTTGTTCTGTTTAGCAGAAAGCAGTCCAGCTAGTTAGCTGAATCCCTTGGAGATGAAACTTCTCTGGAAATTTGGTCCATGTCAAACCTGAGCCTTGGAATTCTGGGAAATGCATTTAGCACTACTCCCACAGTAACAGAGTGGATTTCGGAGTATTAGAGTCCATCCCTGCAGTTAGTCACCAATTCTGAGCATGGGAGACTGTTATTTCCTCTGTAATTACATTAAGCAGAGAATCTCCCAGAATATTAGCTCAAATGTAGAGGAATGTGCAGCACTCTCGCCCGGCCACCCCGGCATTGTCTATACTTCTGAACGTCATGTTTGTTTTCGATTGTATTTTCTCTAAACCAAAAACACTGGAGCTTCTCAAGGAAGAAGAGGAATGGCCACAGCAGGCTGTGGGATCTCTGCTGCTGCAGATACAGATGTTTATCCGCTCAACTAAATACAGATATAAGGTTTCATGGAAGGGAGAGGGAGGAAGACACGTGAGGTGAACTTGCACAGCAGAGTTATTCATGAGCTGTAAGCTTTTTGAAAAGTTCCATTATAATATACGACGTCCAATATCATCCAATACACAACGATTTCTTAAAAATGCAAAGGGATAGTATCAAAGTTATGAGCCGTCGTAATAGCTTGCACTCATTATGTTTTTAAATCACATGTGTCTTTTAAATATTGACAGCTGAATTTCATTTATATAACATCCTGGAATAAAACCGCATGCACCTGCAGTGATTTAGTGGTCAATAAAAAAGTAGGTAAACTCAGGAAATGTAGCATTTACCAAGAAGTGAATGACCCTCAGTTGCAAGAAAGTGTTGAACTGTAGTAAACTGGCTTGGAAAAACTGGGTTAGGTTCAGGGAAAGGTCACGGTTTGGGTTGAAATAAGTACTTTGTTAAGGTTAGGGGAGCTTTGTCATTATTGTTACAATAATACATACGTGGATAAGGTTATGGAAAGATCGTGGTTACAAAAAAACGAACAACAGTGGCAATAGACAACTTTTTTGCTTTAATTTATCACTATGAAGTAAATGTTGATTGCACAATGTAATGGCTATAAAATAATGACACCATTGGCGTTTAGATTGGTATCCCTATAAGCCTCGCTTTCACTGTGCACTTTTGTCAGCAAACATGAAATGAAGAGGTAAGTAAATAAAAACATGGTACTCAAAACAGAGGTGAATATACAGATGTTACAGTAATTACACTGTACAGAAATCTTGAAGATGACGTGGGCTATTACACTTTACAATTTTGCCCCGCCCCCATCCCAGGACCCACCTCTTTCACTTAGTGTCAAGTTCAATCTGATTGAACTATGACACAAGAATTGGTTTGCTTCTATTTGGAAAATGACTGCATCTGCTGGTTTTGACACACCAATTAAACAAGGTGGAGCATGGTGACTCCTTATTAGATCACCGGTAGGGCCTGACAACATTCCTGTAAATGTGCAGGATCATTGTAAGCGAGAAATACTGTGAAAACTACCAAAACCTGAGAGTTTTAGACAGGATTTATCTGAAAGTAATACATTTAATTAGGTAGAGGAGGGTGGAAGAGTGAGGATGTGATTCAGTGGGATATAAAAATAAAAATACTGAGAATTAACAACCCAACATCTGCCATCTGGTACTGATGGATTTTGTTTCATTTCATTTCAAAATTGTTGTCCCTTCTTTTACAAAGTGGCTGACTTCAAAAATAAAGGATAACCAATGACTTAGTCCCAAGTAGACAAAATTATAACACTCACACAAACTTTACCCTCTATATTTTTATGTAACTTTAAGTGATGATTAAAGGAAAGTAAGCTGTGGTGTTTTGGAAATGCACACTGCGTAGCACACAGACACAAGCGTCTGTCTGAGACTTAATCCATATTTGCACAGAGACCATATTTCACATGTCACTCCCATATAATTACATTGCTAAGTGTTTCAGAGGGAGACAGGGGAGGAGATCTGGGTGGTCTCTTGACTTCCTCGCTCCCTCCAGCACACCGACCAGAGACCTGTGATTCACTGTCATTAGCATTCCACCACACCAAACTACCAGGATGCGAGCGAGGAGCAGCCACAACGTCTCCATGCCTGACCCCTAAATTAACCGTTAACTAAAATCATCACTTTCATTTTTGAAGATTGTTTATTTTTTAATACATCTTTTAATATGATCTCCTGGTCCTAAAAATGCATGCATTACAGTACTATTCCTCAATTTTCTTCTCTCCAATACTTCTGTAGTTGCGGACAAAAATGAGTAATAATCAAAAAAAAATCTCAAAACACTCACCATGTGTCCTGGTGGTTTAGTGATCCAAGTTGCATACAATGTAAACATAGCTTGCTGGGTTTGAATCCATACAAATCTGGCTTTAAATGCAGTTTGTGTTTTCTTCACAAGCAATCTCTTGTAGTCATGCCAGTAACTAATAATGGGTTATTCCATAACAACTTAAAGAGTTCCTTCGAGCCGGATTTGAACCAGCGACCTAAGGATTTCTTCCTTGTTTTCCTACAGTCCTCTGCTCTACCATCTGAGCTATCGAAGGTGTTTCTTCTTTGCGTTTACTTCATGATGTCTGGGTAAAGGTAGCAAGAGTAACTATGCGATGACAGTAAAATTGGAACAGTACATGTCATTAAAAAAACACCTGTTCTGTCTCAGGTGGAAGTAAACCTGCAAACACTGGTGGACCCTGATGCGGCAATGTTTGAAAAAAACACAGTGTAAAAGTGCCCTCCTACATGCCCCTATGGTAGATAAAACATAATAAAGTGCCATCTACGGTGGCCCAATGTTGCTCGTGCTCTCAGTAACCCTAGCTGCTGTTTCTGAATACTGATTTCATATTGATTGATTCAAATCTACAGCTGCAGCCCTAGATGACTGTGACGGTTTGGTTTTATTCTGTTAATAAAACAATAAACACAGATTTGACAGAGTAGGGTTTCAGGAGTGCATTAACTTGACACCTCCATATGACGCACAGCCTCTATAACCACTAAAAGTGCTCCTTCGAGCCGGAGTCGAACCAGCGACCTAAGGATTTCAGCATTGTTTTCCTACAGTCCTCCGCTCTACCAACTGAGCTATCGAAGGTGTTCTGTCAAGAGTTCTGCTATGGAGAATACAACACAACAATAATCCTGTGGCGATAGAAAATGCACCTGCCTTAGATAGTGTCTGGGTAAAGGTAGTAAGAGTAAATGTGAGATGACAGTAAAAGTGGCCTCTACGGTGGCCAAGTGTGCCAGAAAATATGATAAAGTGACCTTTAGGATGCTCTTCCAGTGGAAAAAATGTGATAAAGTGCCCTAATGGAGGCCCTAAAAATGGATACAATGCGATGCAGTGCCATATAAGCCACATGCTCTTTCACAAGAAATGCAGCGCAGTGTTGTTGCAGTGTGGTCCCCCCCCCATTCCCCCTCAGCCTGACACAGCCTGAGTCCGCTACTGCCTGCAAATGCTCACTGGGAGGAGACCCCGGTACATTTGTTGCTAAGTTCAGGTATCCAGTGCAACTGTGATGGAGACACATGCAATCCATTTGCTATTTCACAAGCTTACATCCTGTCAGGTTTGGGATATGTTTATGATGGACTGAGAAGTGGAAGTTTCCCTACTCATTCACCTACTAAGATGGATTAAAGTTCAGGTGATGAGAAAACAATGTCAGCTTCTTCCTACTGCGCAGACAGACATCCAACACTGGCGTCCTGAAAGAGGTTACAGCACAAACTCCCAGTAGAGACACAGACATCCTCCTCATGACCTCCTTCTGCTGCTGGCCAACAGGTGCTCGCTGTTAAATAACAATACGACAAAACATTTCCAGCCTTGTCAATCAGAATATATATGCCAAATAAATACGATGCACTGTAGTTATGCAGACCAGATCACTGTCAGGACAATTATTCCCTTGTTGAGTTTGTCAAGTAACTGAAGCCAAGTCCAGTCACACAAAATTAATGTTAGCTTCTTGCAAATCTTTCTACCTCAGCTCCTGTTTCCTGTTGTGGCACGTATCTGTCATCCATGATCATTTACGGCTTGGTGCTTGGACTGTGTACTTGGACTCTTTTTGCTGCATGTCCAGTGAACGGTCCTGGGATTTTAAGTTCTGTGTCACTCATTATTAAGTTGCTCTGGAAAAGAACATCAGCTTGGCTACCTAGCTAGCTGTCTGCCCAGATGCTTTAGCCTGAAGCCATATTGACTCCTGCCTGACTAGCGGTCAGCATGGCCGCAGGCGCTATTCACGCCTGAGCCTGCACAGAGACATCATTCTACAAAGTCAGGCTCACTTCTGATTGGATGAGACCAGGGCCAAACTCTCAGACGAGGCCCCCAGGGACTCACAGTGCTATGTTGTAGTACCTTGCTCTCAATAACCTTAGCTGCTGCTGTTTCTGAATACTGATTTCATATTGATTGATTCAAATCTACAGCTGCAGCTCTAGATGACTGTGACGGTTTGGTTTTATTCTGTTATTAAACAATAAACACAGATACATTATGACACAGATTTGATAGAGTAGGGTTTTAGGAGTGTGTTAGTTTGATACTTCCATGTGACATAAAGCCTCTATAATAACTATAACCACTTAAAGTTCTCCTTCGAGCCGGAGTCGAACCAGCGACCTAAGGATTTCAGCATTACTCTCCTACAGTCCTCCGCTCTACCAACTGAGCTATCGAAGGTTTTCTGTCCTGTTTACCGCTATGGAGAATACAACACAGCAATAATCCTGTGGCAATAGAAAACCCACCTGCCTTAGATAGTGACTGGGTAAAGGTAGTAAGAGTAAATGTGAGATGACAGTAAAAATCGAACCGAACACGTCATTGAAAAAAAACACAGGACAAAACTCTTAAACTTGAACTGAGAAATTCATAAAAGTGCTGCCAATGAAACATTCATGCTCTGAAATTCTCTTTGCATATTTGGTAAAATACACAATGAAACCAATAGATCTATAGACTGATATCGGCCTACATGCCTGCTTGTAGTAATGACGCAATGCCTCACTGACAGTCTGGAAAGGCTCTGTAAGGTGAATGCCTGCCAATACAAGTGCATCTGCTTTTTCATCAGAGAGAGAGAGACGCAGTCTCTGTAAGAGAGTCCACTCTACCGGCTGAGTTATCGTGAGGTTTGTTTCAGACAATTTGCTACGGTGTAAAGTTAGGCAGCTGTTAAAGTGCTGTTCCTGCAGCCCTGGGATAGTTTAATCTCAAGATTCCCCCGCTTAACGCTGAGTTGCAGAAAACAGGATGTCCATGGAATAGTAACTGGCTTTTCAGGAAAGATACAAGATGACCTTGTGAATAACATCATATATATATACTAGCTGATATTTCTAATATACAGAGTTCTTTCTCATATCAAAGCTTCCTGACTGCCTGTTTGTATGGTCATTATGTATGATTAATTTTATTATTTCATTCATTCATTCATTCATTCATTCATTAAGACAGGCTGTTACTGATATTGATCATTGAGAATAATACAAATGTGATCACAATGAACTGGCCATTTTTTTCTTTCTTTCTTTTTTCATTTATAGATTCCAACTGAAACTGAATTTTTCAGACCAATATTAATATCGATAGTTAAGAATAATAAAATCTGACGATATACCAGTCATTTTTTGTTTGTTTGTTTGTTTGTTTTGCATAAACACGACATGAACATTTTGTCATGAATATATGTCTGAGTAATCATCTCTCTTGCAAATCAAAAATACCAAATAGTGAGGTTGAATTTGGGGGATATGTGTGCAAACTGATGCCTATAGACATCTTGATTATTTAAATTTTATGGAATGGTTCGACCATAAAACAACAGGGACTCTTGTGTTTGAAGTCACATGTCTACACTAACTGGAGATATTCAATAAAAATACATAATAAATAAACCGTAAATATGATGTGAAAACTGAAATTCACGAGGTTAAAATCAGCTTACAAAACTTTGTCTTCACTGACAAAGAGAGAAAGCTGGAGTCACAAACTATAGAGCTTGTTTCGTGTATACAAGGTGGCCAAAAAAAACAGTTTTCTCAAGTACATTTTTGTTAAAACTCCTGGCTTGTTCTGTTGTTCTATGTTCACGTCCTTTGCCCTCTGTTGCAGCGTGCTTGTGCAAAGCCACCGTGTCTTGACTTGAATATACTTACCCTCTGAATGAATCGTGGCCCAGCTGTTGACTAATAGTCTACATTCACCACTAAAAAACACCATGTCACCACTCCCTGTGTCCAAAGTGTGGGTGGTGGGAGCAGGGAGGGGCTGGCTGAGTAAATAGGATGGGGGGTTGGGGGCAAAGCAGGAGTTGTAGCATTGTATTGTTTGACTGATAGTGGGGCAGCGAGGGGGAACGGGTGGTCCCAGCCCAGAGACAATGCCTGAGAACACGCTGCCTCTCAGCTAAGCCCCTTTTGTGTGGCAGGGTGGGAAACCCCTTACAAATAGCCGTCATTAGCATGATTCATGCCTTTATCATAACTTGGGAATCTGCTCGGTGGAAGCATGGCATGGTCTGAGGTGTCATATTGTTGTGCGCTGTCAGAGGTACTAACAGGGCGTGTTATGCGATTAGCTCAGGAGGATGTTGAAGCGTCCAGCAGTGTTGCAGAGCATGATGCAAAATAGTACACTCCAAAACAATCCCCTTCTGCAAAACAAGCCAAACATTCTGTAATCTGCACACGTTTGCTGGTATCAAACAAAAAATCTGCCAATGGGGAATGTATTGGTAAGAGTTTTTGAAGCTAGCATAAAAATCATTATACTGCTACAAAACACAAGATTCAAGATTTAAGTGCTTGACATGATATTATTATCCTTTATTTAAACAAAAAAATATATTTGCAGTGATGTGTCTCTTTTTAATTTTGTCAGTTGCCCTTTTTACTGTGTAGGAGGGGTTTGAGGATGCTTTTGATGCACAACTTATTAGTTTGTAAAGCTTAAACTAGTGGGAAATAAGGTTGGATGCAGAATCAAGAGTGTGATGAGAACATTTCTATCAACAAATACAAAAATAACAATGTACTGTAGAAAATCAAACATTTTTTTCTGCAAATTGTTGCACAAAAACAGTAAAGTATCATATTCAACTGCTCAGTGTAAGAATATGACCTGTACTGTACAGGCTCCAACAAGCATTTTTGTTAACTTCACTATGCAATGCAAAAAATCTAAGCTTAAACTGACCTTTGTAGGGACAGAAGGTTGAGAATAGGGTGCAGAATAGAAAATATTCTGAAATAAGGCAAATAGTGAACAGATGAACGGAGAGAGCAAAACAAAGATTGAAATTAAATGTGCAATTGTACACTGCTAACTGTTGGCATTATTATGTAAGAGCACAGATGAGAGAACAATATAGAAATGTCATTCACAGTTTTTTTAAACGTACAAATTTCTGGACAAACACAGTTACACAATATCCTTAAATGTTGTACAGTATACACTGACCCTCATTTACTTAACATCATTTGAATGTTAAACTGTGTGTTTCTATTCAAATGGTCAGAGTAGGATTGTTATAGCTTTGTCGTAAAGTCTCCAATAAACAAACTGCTCATCGATTTTTTTTGTTAACTTCACCTAAGCGGACTAACAATGTGAAACTCAATCCAGGCTTTAGGAGGAACACACCTCCTGAAGTTGAGGCTGTTTATTCAGAAGCTTAGGATTGTATTCAGTGAGGAGCTGCGAGGAGGGTGGAAAAACACGTCAAAGTATCTGCTTACATTCGGCCCAATTAACAATACAATGGTGCAGGGATTTGCAAAGAATCAAGTCTGCCTATTTGTCTGCATACATCTGTTAATTATTTGTGTAAATTAGGTCCCAAACAATAATTATCACCTACAATTAGGTCAGGTGAAGAGGAGAAGGAACTGTCATTAATTGTGTTTCTAAACGCTGACAGCACCAATTAGCCGCTTAGATCCGTCCCTGCTGCCACCCAAAGACTGCTCTCCCTGTTGTGGAGATGAAACTCATTACGCGTTCCTCCAATACACAGAGTTCCCAGTCATACTGGTTCAGCTAGTCGGCCATTCAGCTCCAGCACACAGAAACACACAGAGCTGTAATGTAATCTGGCATGAGGTCATGAAATTTGTGGGCAAATCGTTCTCAGAGTGGAAAATGATATAGAGGGACTGGCGCTGATACTGAGCCTTTGAAAAGAACAGAATATGCAGATGACCACTGAGGGTGCACATGAAGTAACATTTGGAAGGTCAGTGTGTGTTCAGAAGTAGCCAAATGCCCTGCTGAAGTATCATTGACAGCAAACGTTTAGCTGCTTAGTCAGTAATTGTTGCTTAGATAAGACAGTAGAAAAGAACAAAAACACACATGGATCTGAACAACAACAACAGGTGCAGATTTAAAACCACACACACGGGGAATTAAGAGCAGTCCGCTCAAAGCATCCCCTGTGTTTAGGTGCTAATAAACTTGCACACCTTGGCAGCAGATAAGAGTGCGCAGACTCTCCCTGATTCATCATGCTCCGAATGGGAGTGTCAGTAAAATGCCGACAGTGTAACAGAAGGTAAAGCAGGTTTCAGCCCAATTTGACTTTAAATAGGTGTTGCATACTTAAACGGGTTTTTTGAGCTGTAAACTAAATGATGTGACTGTACTGTGATGAAACACATCAGTGCTGCTGTTAATATTGACATTTCTTATTATTATTTATAAAAATCGCTTTGCTGCCATCACGTTATGTTATGCAGCTTTAACCTTTTTCTGTTTGGCTTGGCTGACGTTGGAATGCCTTGCTGAAGGACACTGCAGCAGTCACTCCTGAGGGAGGAGGCAGTGTTTCCGTTTTTTTTTTTATCCACCCAGTCTGCAGGTTTGAACTTGTGACTTTAACCTGTAGCCTTTATCTTTATGGATGTCAGAGTTGGTATTAATTTGCTTTGCTTCCCAAGCACATATGTTTTTATTCAATAGCCTATATATCTGTATGTTATGTCAGCATACTATATGTTACTGCTCCTTACTTCCAGAGAAACTCATTGTTGGTCTTCCTAAACACACTGATTAGTTGAAGCAACAGACCTCAGATGAATCATAGCTTTGATAACCGTCTGTAATTTTCCTAATTGCATCATAATGTGTGAGTCATTTTTTAAATTGTTTTTGAATGAAACGCCTCTATGATGAAATCGTGGCCAATTATTATATTTTATATATCACCAACCAGCAGAGTATCAAGAAAACTCAAACATTTCCAAAACTTCACTCCAAGTGAATATTGATTTGGTCATTTTCAGGTCAAAACACCAGGTTACAATTATTGTTTATCTTAATGTGAAGCAGGTTCTACTACATGTTGAAACACGGTAATTTTAACATTTTTAAAACCACAGTCATATACCTGAACATCTACATAACGTTGGCTTTTCAAACTAAATTAGCTCAGTTTTGACCTCTCAACGTCTTTTGCCCTGCAAAAATCACCAAACCATGACTCACGTGGCTGGTAATATTCTCAGATAATCCATCCAGAAGATGAGCTGCAAATTTTGTTTGCATATGCTGAATGTAAAACAGATGATTTGTTGTATGACCTTTTTTCTGCCGTTGAGGAACCACCCAGTACAAGCTTCCTCTACTGGTTAGCAGCTCTCAGCCAAAACGCAGTTTTTGACAGATAAGATTTTGCACTGAGAAAGCACCAACAAAAACAATGGCAGAAAGGCATGAATTTATGTTTACTTTGATCCCCGGAGTTGGTTGAACGTTAAAAACAATGAACTGTAGATGATTCAACATTTGGATCAATATCCAAAAACCTCCAACAATGCAACAGAGAATCCATTCTTCCATGTCACAATAGAGTAAAAAGTGGGGGGGAAACTCCACACAATTATACAAGCATAATACCAACAGGCATATCAGTTATTGAGCTACTCTAAAACACCCCAAAAATAATTAAAACAATGGGCTAAATTGGATATCACTCAATTTTACAGATGCAGCTAATTCAACAAATTAACAAATGAGCCAAAACACAGCACAATACTGTGAACCGAGTGAATGTTCATTAAATGATAACACATTCCAGCCAATTCATTTTTTATTTGCGTATTCATAAATTCCGGGCACGGGCGCATGAACCTCAACCTTTGTTAATATGAATATATTGTGAGACATTTGCATAATCCACTTCATAATCCACTGCAGCACTCGGCGGTAACAAAGATAAGGAGGGGTAGCCACTGTTTCTCCTGGGAACGCTACACAGATAAACGGAGAAAAAGAGACCCACTTTCTGCTCCTATTATGAGATAAAAAAAAAGAGGAAGGCTTTGCAAAGTTTTCACTTTCCAATGCATTTCCCTTTTAGAGACAGATGGTGGTGGAATATCATTATTTGTATGGGTTTTTTTTATTTCACAGTCACTGAAATGTACTGAATTTCCTCAGAGAAGAGATGCATGGGTTATTTATGTATCTGCCACAGATACGGCATGCTGATTTCATTACCCCGCTGCTGCTTCACTGAAATATGTTTCTTGCGGAAAATGTTTTTCACACAAAAATGGTAAAAACTGCGTTGTGCAGCGGGAGGAATCACAGGGCGACAAATGAGCAAACAGAAAGCAAACTCCCAGCTTGTCCTGAACATCACTGATGAGAACCCTTTTAGCTGCAATATGGATGGACAAGTGTGTGTGTGTGTGTGTGTGTGTGTGTGTGCGTGCGCATGACTTTGTGAGTGCATGAATGTGTGTGTATCGTGACTGAGGCAGTGAAAAGCTCTCTTAAGTCCCCCAATCTTTCCAAATTGGCCTCTGGGATGACGCCACCACACAACTACATCCATCCCCGCTGTGCTGCATGTATTCCTGGTGTGTGTGTGCGTGTGTGTGTGTGTGTGTGTGTTTGGACAATGGTAACACTTCCTTTTTGGCCTAATAGGCAGGGAGTCCCAGCCATTGTTGCCTGATTAGGGCTCCCATTCAAGCTCTCTGGGATTTCTAATTGCGAGGCCTTGTGCGGCGAACTCCCCCTCACTTCCCACCCCGCTATACTCCCCTCATGACTACTGTAAGACTTAATGAGACACAATTACTGCCCCCTAGGAGTCCTACAGCGAGCCAATCACAAAGAGAGACAAAGACCTCCAATGAATGGCCACTCAGTGGAAAAAGAGACAGAAAGAGAGAGCAGGAGGGAGGGGAGAATCACAAGCCCTCATTGTCCAGAGAAAGCCCAGAGAGAAGCCTTTTTTTGGAGAAATATAAATGTTTTTATTTAATGCCGGCTCATAATTAGGCCCCTGAGAGGGAAAAGGAGAGCCAAAGGAGTGGAGAGGGCGGGGAGTTCAATAGGGAAAAGGGCCTGTAGGTACAAAAGACGAAGAATGACATGTTAGACGTGTGTAGGAGGAGAGGGGAGGAGGGGGAGGAGGGAGGGAAAAGGAGAAAAGAAGAGGGGACAAATAGATACTGAGGTGAAAAAACACAGAGGCAGAAAAAGAGAACAAAACCAAGTGGAAAAACTTGACAGGACTTTCTTCCTTTCTTCTCTTTTCTTTTTTTTTTTTTAAGCCTATTTGGCGTGGGAAATGGCCTGACATTGAATGATGCGCGCCTGGCGGAGTGAAAAGCCGAGGCAGTCGCTGTGTTTGGCAGGTTTGGCGCTTCACGTTTGGCTCAAGAGGTGAAATACTCCTCGATTTGTGGAGTCTTTCTGCCAAAACTGTGTGGGAAGCAATATAACAGGGACTACAAGAGTTTGGATTTAGAAAGAGCTGCAATAAAAGACGACAAAGGCACAATTTGCAGACAGCTCTTGACTGTATGGGAACATTTACTGTATTATTCCTCTAGAATAGCGCAGATATTATTTCAAGCAGTCATGTCTGGGGATTTTGAAGCATTCTCATAGCACGGGGAGTTTATTGTGAAAGCTGAGCTGTATGGTGTTCGCAGGCAAGGAATATCTGAGACAACCAATCACTGACCGACTACATGTCAATCAGTTCTCCAGAGAAATGCTGCATTCTTGGATGAATTCAGTGTGTGGTATAATACTCACAAAGGAGGAGAGATGGCAGGTGTGACCTGACACACACAAAAAATAGAATAAATAATGAAAATAAAAAGCTTTTAAAGATGTCTGAACTGATTTTCTCAAGATGCACTTCAGACAGAAAGCACTGCATAACATTCTCCAACTGTTTGGAAAAACCCTAACTGGGCAATCTTTGTCTTTTAGCAAGAATTTAATCTATGAAAATCTCAGTCACACTTCTTGCTCTTGGCTAAACAACCAGACAACAATGTCAGTGCATGTTTGGCCTGCACACACACACACACACACACGCACCCACCCCCCACACACACTACCACAAATAAACACACATACGTAAAGGCAGCAGCATCAGCACAAGGTTAAACATGCAGAGAGAGAGATTAAATGCATGTTTTTTACCTCCTTCTAAGATCACTGTAATGAATTATCAGGTGTCAAATTACGCACATGAAATGATATGATGTTATGTGACGCAGCCAGTGTGTGTCAATCTGGTCGGCCATCATGACAGACGTCTCAGTTCCCTTCATTGTGAGTAAGAAAGAAGGCCATCCCACACGAAGGGAGGATGCCTCTGATTGTTGGATGGAGACACCTCTGCATTGGGAATCTATTAGAGATTGGATGCTGCAGCTGATCGGGCTGCATTGAAACTGCATCGCCCCAACACCTCAGTTTTGTCAAACTAGTGTGGACAGACAAATACGTAACAATTATTCTTCTTCTTCGTAATTTTTACATTTGATTTATGTTCAGTTAAAGATATACTGTATGTCAAGTGTTGGTCTGAATGAAAAAGGAACCTTTAGATTTGTCATGTTGTCATGTCCAAAGACATCAATACCAAAGTAGCAGCGTTAGTAGTAACTGGTCACCCTTGTTATTCTTTGGGCAGCATATCACATCATCTGTGCAAACGCAAAGTCCAAGCCAGAGACACTACAGAGCAGTTAAACTCAGCAGTGCAGCTGTCATCAGAAACTCACATCGCCTCTGATGAAGCTTTAGAGGGAAGAACGGCTCATTTCATTAAATACGTATTTCCTGGATTCCTCTTTCCTCGCATCTCTTGCTAATGTCTCAGAGTGGAGCATCTGAGACGTGAGGAAACAACATTTAAGACAGATGAGACACCCATTTCTCTCCTAGAAACGTTTGTTGAATTAAAACTCCAACCCGCAACATGCTCGCTCGCTCGCTCTCTCAGTCTCTCTCACTCACACACACTGCGTTGGCTCCACGTTCCTTTCAGTGTGTGCAGCCTCTCGGCTACTGACTGAACCCCCTTTGTTCAGCAGTGACCCTCTTAAGCGCAGGTTGAAGCCTGCAGCCATTCCACTTTGGATTTGGACCCTATCGCGTGTCACACGGCTAAGTCGACCAGGACCGGGCCTCTTCACTCAGACACACGGCAACAAGTATCCATTCACGTTACAATGAATGCTGCTGCAGGGTTTAAGCTAAAATGACAAGATCATTATGAGCAACCATAGACGCGTGAAGGCTGCATCGCTTCAGTCAAAGATGGAATAAAAATCATCTTTTTGCTTGTTTTGCATATATATTAACAAGTATGTACAAGTACAATGAGTTTTAAAGTCTTTTTCCGCAGTCATTCCAAAATAATTCTAGATAGTGAAGTCTGACTCATGAATGTATTGTTCAAAATGAACAACAATTAACTGCTAATGCTAGGTAAGTGACTGTACCTGTAAGTACAAGTAACTGCCCAGGTTAAAGGTCGAGTTGACGCACCGTTTGCTTTGGTCAGTTTTGTACGTGTGGCTCTGGTGTAGATGGCGTGTTTCCAATACAGGCCCTTTGGATCCTCTGATGTCACCAAAATATGCCAGTTCATTTATTTTCAAACTATAACAAAAGTACATTTCTCAAAACACTACCTTTACCCTGACTTACGGTGAAAAACCAGAGACCTCGCTGTGCGCCATACCTGTATCACAGTCCTAGCAGACCACCATGGCTAACCACACCGCCAACCAATGGCCACCATTGAAATGGCTCCAACAATCACTAAATGTAAATTTGATCCTATTCTGATCATGAACACTACATTTTACATCCACCCCACCAACGCTATAACTGTAACGTCGCTCAATGCTAAATAACCATCCATTCACTGCACAGACAGCACTTTTTCTTAGTAACTGTCTTGCAATCATTATCATCAGATATCCAATGGTGTGAAATCTTGCAAACAGTGGTAGCCATTCCCATTGCTAACATGACATGAACATGGCATAAGCTAGCTGTCCTTTAATCTGTTCACTGCCCACCCATATGGTGAAAACAAAAAGGTAAATCAATGGTTATTTCCAGTCTTTATTGGTTGGTGTTGGGTATGCTAAAACAAGCTCAAGATGTTCATTTAGACCACATTACAAGACTTTTACAAGTTTTACCCGACTTACTGTTTTACCTGATTTAGACTAAACGAGTTGGTCTGGTTGACATTGTATCCTGTACATTTATAAATGTGTAGAAATGAATGTCCTACTGGTATTTATGGGTTTTTAAGCCAGGCTTGAGAATGTTGTTGTTACTATAAACCAACACAGCACTTTCGAAAGAATCAAATACATCATGTTAGTTAAAGAAAAATATTAGACCCCACCACTAATCTGTCAGAAATATGCAGATCACTACTCAGGTGTCAAGATGACGCCACATGATGCAAGGGGGTTCTTGATTCAAGTTCATTTTCACTGGAAACAAGTGAACTTATCTCATCTCATTGGTAGATTTTCTAAAGAGTGAGTATCAAAGACCTGTTGAGATAGTTTATTTTTGGAGCTGCCTTCATATAACTGTCAGCCTGTTGCTGCTGGAACAACAGCGTCTGACACGTACAAAGTGGAATGTGTCTTTGTCAGTTTCAAGTGGCTCTCTGTTGGTTACATCAGCTTAATCAGGTCCAACTGTGACTTAGATTGACAGGTCATATGTCAAACGTGGATGTATTCACAAAGCAGCACATATTTCCTGGAGCTGCTTTTCAACCTCCCCTTTATCCAGGAAAAGTTTGCCAATCCCTCATGCTTTTTTCATTGCCCTGATTTCACTCATTCAGCTCTACGCATTCATATCTGGGAGCAGCTCGGTGCCACAACAATGAAAAGCAATTCTTGAAGTAATAAATCTGCATAGTTTTACCTTCAGTTAAATGTATGATTTGACTGTATTTTTACACTTCTAAAGGCCTTTACACACCAGGGACGAGACAGATAAACAACACAAAAATGCAAAATACTCGGATGCGTATATTTCACATCAAAACTGTTCATACCGGCAGCGTTGCGAATTTGCAATGGGTAGATTAGATATATTCACGCCAGCTCATTCTTAAGAAAAAAATAGACGACACTTGAGCACTTTACAACACTGGAACACTCATATAAAGCCTATGTGTGCTCCAATATGTATGCTCCAGTGTCTTTTGTTACTACAGTGCCCAGGACGCTGTTGCCTTGCTACCAACTGTCCCAGGAAGTCACATAATTGAGTCATCGTGCGCTTAACTACAGGGCCCTGCTGCTGACACACCTGAATGGAATGCATTCATGTTATTACATTTAATTAATGTTGTCACACCTGTGTTTGACAAGTCAAAATGTCTCCTGTGAGAAAGATCTCATCCAAACAAACCAGAGATATTAAACATTTCCTTTGCTTTTCCCATTAAAGAAAATCAACAATATTTAACATAAAAGATGAACATTAACGTTTCCATGAACTACCAATTAATACTTGAATACTGTGTTAAATCAACTGACCATGCAGAGTAACAAAACTGACATTTCTCTGTATGCAAATGCCACAGATCATTACTTTAAATTAATTCACACCAATACTGCTAAAAGAACAATAATTCAGTCATTTCTATTTGCACATTTCATTGTTTTTTATATTATAGTTTTATTTTGTCAGAAAAACCCAGAATCCTACAGTTATCTCTTTCTGTCTTTGACTCTTGCCTAATGAAGCTCACCGTAAGTTCAGGCAGGAAGACCATTTTTATGCCTCATTCATTCACATCTCTCTCTCTCTCTCTCTCTCTCTCTCTCTCTCTCTCTCTCTCTCTCCCTCTCTCTCTCTCTCTCTCTCTCTCCCTCTCTCTTTCTGCTTCTCTTGATCTGATAATGGGCATTTACTCTCTCACTTATCCAACCAGATGTCGCCACGATCTCCATCAGCCAATCTGTTAGGACCCATGGACTTTGTCTAGGTCTTGTTTATGTCTGTGTTTAGTTTCTGGTCTTATTTTGAAATCTTGTTTCATGTTTCCACTGTGTTCCTGCCCTCGTGTCTCTGCCTTGAGTGTTTTCATCTGTTCCCCGTTACTCACCTGTGCTTGATTTCCCTCATTAGTCTTTCCCTATTTATGCCTGTCTTTTTCCTTTGTGCTTTGTCGGGTCATTGCGAGTTTACTGTGAGTAGTCATGTCAGTTCATTGCCAGAAATTTTAGATTGTCAGTTTGTTGTCAGGTGTTACGGGTTTTCCATGTTCTATGTTCCAAGTCGGACGCCTACAGAGCTCTGTGATTTATTGGTTTCCATGTTCCTTTGTTTGGACTCTTTCCACATGAGATGCCTTCTGTTCTCCGTGCTCCTTGAGTTTTGCTATTTTTTGTGTTTGGACTTACCTGTGTTTGCTTGCTTGTCTCCCTGCCTGCAAATTCAAGTAAGGATTAATAAACCTTTAAAACTGCTCCCACCTCTGTGCATGTCTGCGGTTGGGTCCAACTCCTATGACCACAGAACCCGTCACCGTTACACAATCGTATTGCTGCTGTCAAACTTCTTCAAAAACTGTCATTTCAATCATTGCGACCCTCCACCCCATTCACCTCCTCTTCACCACATTCTCTCACCTCAGTCTCTGTGTCGAGCCAACCACCCCCAGTGTCTAGACTCCATCGGGGGGGTATCCTATATTACTCACGGCTTCTCTACCTACTTTAAAATATGATCATGTCACACTGGGGTCTAATCGCCAAAGACTCTCCACATTCCTCATCTTTATTACGTGTCAATTAATATTTGTTAACTCATACTGAAGTCTCTCCTGATTGAACCACAGTTAGTCTTGTGTAGTGAAGTAAACACCGTAAGAAAACATTGACAAAGCCTGCGTAATTGACTACAGGTCAGTAATCATTATCCAGAACACTACTGTCAAGTAGCAGGGAGACTCTCAGGTGATCTTATGGAGTAGGCTATTAGATTAATTATTTTATTCATGTGATGAGTCTTGATTTAAACTGTAATTGCAATGATATTTGGTCCTTTGCAGGTCAACCACGAACCCCATGCAAAACCTCTGATACGTTTTCAGAGGTTCATCAATTTAAAAATAAGGATGCGTTTCATGATTTCTCCTTGTTCTGCTTTGCGAGGATACAAATGTTTTTGATCTGACAGCAGCGGAAAAAGGCCTAGAGCCAGTCTGAGGATCAATCTTCACTATGACTGAGAGTGATGTCCTTTAAACAGACTGGTGCAGTAGGCCTATACATGACAAAATGTTACTGTCACATGTCACTCTCCGCTGCTTTGGCTCCAGGAGTCTCCTCACAACCGCGGCGCAGTAAACACTTTGTGAAATAGTTTTATTTGTGACACTTGCTCTTAAAAAGAACAAAAAATTCAAGAACAAATCCAATCTTTTAAAGAACAGTCGAGTGTTTTCCTGACAAATTGTAATTATAATCAGAATACTGAATTTGTGGCATTTTCTTGCTTTTCAGAAATAATCTCTTCATTTAAAGCCACAGTTATGGTGTGAAATAGTTCAGGACAGATTGCCCTTTGGTAATCATTATCTGGCATTTTAAATCTTTAAATTCCAGTCTGCAGATCAGCCATTAGCTTCACTGGGAGTGTAAAACATTTACCAGTCTGCCCAGTGTTTCCTGCAATCCAAGCAATCCAGTCAGTTTATTATATGTCACTTTTTCCCCCTCGTAGCTCATTCGGAGAGATAAGACAGATACTATTTGAATCCTGTGGAATTTTTATTAAGCTTTGTTCTTTTATGAGGTGTCTTTTTTTATATCTTTATATCCTGCAAAATCTTTCAGGGTTGACCTCATATAAGCCGTTAGTATAAACGTGACTGCTTTGCATACATTTCTATAAAGAAGTTAGTTTTAAAACTAAAAAAGAAATATTTTCATAATAATAATATTGATTTTAATAATAAACCTGGATTCTGCAGACAAGACCTATTGGCAAAGTTTATTGTAGTTTACACAGCACTGCAGATGTTTAACAATTTATTGCTTACAATTGAAACTACATTGCAAAAATGTGTTAATCTTCAGTCAGTGAATGTTATATTAACACTGCCTTGAGCTGCAAACGTACAAACTTGCAGCTTTAGTCTTAGCTGCTAAAATCTTTTCAACTGGATCAGGGGGAAAAAAATGTGACTTGTGCTCTGCTGTAGTTCAAGAGAGTCTACTGTCATTTACTGGGGAAAAAAATAGGATTTTCTCAACCATTTATTGTAATAAGAATTTAAACAACCACACAAACACATTCAACAGGTTACTGAAATGTTTTTTTATGGTTGCAAGATTCGAACTGCTTTGAGCCAATAGACTCGCTTGATGAAATCTTACGGTACAAAGGTCATAACAATATAACACTAAAACTGGTTCAAAGGTCCTTCCATTCCCCTCTCTGCCATACCATTTTGATGCCACAGTGGACGTTGTTTCAGAACTCCTTGTTTGCTCTTTACTGGCCAGATTTGGCTGCTAGCTACACACCTGTATCTGTAATGCAAGATAAAGGGTGAAAATCAAGTCATGAGCAATGAATGTGCCACATGGGTGTAATAGCCTTCAGTTTGGATATAATTTGTTTTTTTTGCTCTTAAGGGACCAGTGTGTAAGATTTAGGGCTGGGGGATATTGGCAGAAATGGAATATAATATTCATAAATATGTTTTTGTAACTGTATAATCACCTGAAAATAAGCATCATTGTGTTGTCGTTACCTTAGAATGAGCCCTTTATATCTACAGAGGGAGCGGGTCCTCTTCCATGGAGTCCGCCATGTTTCTACAGTAGCCCAGAAGTTCAGAATGGACAAACCAAACACTGGCTGTAGAGGGGGCCTTTCACGTTTTTTGGCCACCGTAGGTTTTCCTACACGCTTGGAAGGGGAGGGTGAGCGGAGGGGTTATCAGTTCACCACTAAATCCTACACACTGGTCCTTTAAATGAGACAAATTTGTTTCAATTTGTTCAAACTGGACTGTAAGTTGCTTTCCACTGAAAACATTTAATATTTTAAGAGATGATGGAGGGACGTAACTCTTTTTTTGTGTGCTTGTTTTGTTGGTAGCTGTGATGGCCGAGTGGTTAAGGCACTGGTCTTCTGTGAAAACTCAATGGGGACTCCCTGTGCAAGGTCAAATCCTGCTCATAGTGAGTTAGTATGAAATGCTCAAACAACCTATATTTACATTTTCCTGACAACAGACCTCTTGTGGATATGCGCAAGGGTGGTCTCTGAGTCGCAAAGGCAAAGTAGCATGATATTGATATCCTGCCGTAAAAACTCCCTTAAGGTCATGGTAAATGGACCGCACTTACGTAGCACTTTTCTACCTTAACGGACAAAGCACTTTACAAGTTTGACTCCCATTCACACACACACACTGATGCCAGCAGAGCTGCCATGCAAGGCGCTGGCCCGCCCATGGGGAGCAAGCTGGGACTCAGTGTCTTGCTCAAGGACGCTACGAGATGTGGACAGGTGGAGCCCCTTTAACCATGAAGCCAATCTTTCGCCAACACCTCAACCATAGAGGTGGTAAATCAGAAAACACCCACATTGGGGTGGGATTTCTTTTTTTTTTTTTTTTTAACGATTATATGAGTCATTTTTGGAGCAGTCGTATATCATTTAGGTATGATCTCTACTGTATCTTTTCCACTCCCTCAGTTGTTCACCTTTCTCCCTCCTCCACCTTTCCCTGTCCCTCTGTCTCTACCCTCCTCCTCCCCCCTTTTACCTCTTTCTCTCCCCCTCCTTCATTTGGCTGAAGCTAAATGTCTTGTGTGAGATAACATCGCAGTAGGAAATTCCGCCTGTGCTGCCAGACTGCTCAGTTTTCTCCCCAGGGCTGGTAACAATGTGCGTCCTTCATAAGTGCCTCTGCAGCGCTCAGGATCTCCACTCATCCCCTGTGAGCCCGGTCAAAAGACCCGCCGGCGAAACCCAACGCCGCGCTCCAAGCTCCACGCCAGAGCCACAATAGCTAGCCAGTGGGATTAATGCAAAGACAATGAAAAGTCCGCCCTACAATCTTACATTTACTTACAAGACCCAGAATATGTATGGAGACCGTTAGCATAAGTCGTCGTTCTATGCTTATAGAGTTGTGCTTCAACCATTTGTTGTGCGGTACAAAATAACAATGGCCTTTTCAAAAAAGGCTAAATAAACTTAATACAGTTGTATTAAATAGACTTGAGTTGGTTTCAGAAGTATTTTTACAACTTGAAAGTTCCCTTTTAATTATGCTCTGTTAAAGGAATACTTTTAGTCTCCGTCACCTGTCAAACTCACGACAACAGCAACACTTCAGGAAGTCACTGCACCCAGCCAAGAAATATTCCAGGACATAACCCCCTGTAAAAATACACCATGCTGTTTTTACACTTCGGTTTTGGATTAAACAAATGAGATATAACGTGCTGGTACAGAGATTTTGTTGCCTTTGGACAGAGCCCGTTTCCAGTCTTTGTGCTAAGCTAAGCTAACCAGCTGCTGGCTGCAAATTTACTGTACAAGCCTGAGATTGGTATCAATGTTCTCATAACACTCTCAGCAAGAAAGCGAACGCTTTTCCCTAAATGTGGAATTATTCCTTTAACTTCACTATGACTGAGCATAGAAACACAGTAGTCTGCTGGTCAATTCAACAATTCCATAGGTTTATGTCATGGCCGTCAGTTTGAGTTGTTTCAACTTGTTTCTGAAAAGTCATGTTAGTTCGGTATAGCAGATGGAAATCTTTTGATACTGCTAAGCCTCTGCTGGTGTTGGTATATAGAGAATAAGCCTGTAAGAGGTGCAGATCAGAGCTGTGCAGCACATGTAACAGAATTTTAAGCTCTGTGATTGAATATTTTGTATCGGAATTCTTTTAGGGAGTCACAATTGACTTCTCTCTTTACATTTTTTATCTACACAAGCCTATATGACTTTGAGTTTTTCTTATCAAAGAACCAGATATTTTCTGGTGCAGTTGTTGTGCCCATCCAAGCCTTGGAAGTGCCCCAACTGCCAGTCAGCTAACACTGACACCTCCCACTTTGCAACTCTATATGGACCAATAACAGCCCAGAAGAACTCTCATTTCTAATTGGTCAATATTTAGAACAAGTAAGTTACTTTTTTTTTTTAGTTAATCTTTGACCAAGTTTGTTTTAATGTTTTGATGTCTCAGTAACATGTTGAAATGATGCAGAATTTCATTTGAAGCATGTGCTATCTGAGCACTATCTGCTTCAATTCAATAGTGGGCATTTTCAAGAAATAGACATAGTCACACTCATCTTCACTCGGGGATCCACATTTGTCTGGTCAGTTGTACTGAACACCTGCAGACTCTTGGAGCATGATGGCCATGGTTTAGAAATACTACTCTTGATAATGCATCACAAAAAACAGACCTTTCTTGTCAAGCTTCAAGGTGAAGAAATAAGTAAAATAAGAGTCAGAGACAAAAAGTAGAAAAATGCTTTTTAAACACTTGCCTGCAGAAGTAAAATTCCCAGAGACAAATGTACGTATTTGTTTTGAAAGACACCCCTGAGAATTAAAGCCCACAGCATTTCTGGAACATGCACACAAGCTGCAGAGGCTCAAAGACATGGAGGAGCTATCCTGTAAGCTTTCAGTTGTGTTTTCAGAGACAGAGGCTAAAGCTGGTGCTCAGTGAGTAAAAAAGATTTATCTCTTACGACTATGCTATATGGCATTCCATAAGAACATACAGTGCAATGGTCAGTTTATCCTCCAGATGGCTTCTACAGTGTCCGTCGTCCATGAAGGGCCAAGAAAGCTCGGAGCCTACATCATTTTAACGGGCCATGTCAAACAGTATTTATCTATATCCTGCAACGCTGATTTAAATCCCTATAGTCTTTATATAGCTCTCACTGAGGAGCACCACAACACACAGCGTTACCACGGTAACAAAATTACCTTCAGTTTGCCGAGATTAGTGGGTTGTTGTCTGGGCAGGACGAGGCCTTTGCGCGCCGTATGGCATAAAAAGCTTTATGTATTTAGGGTTGTGTCTCTAAATTTGGAGCGTCTGCGCCATAAGCGCTCAAGGCTCTTTGACAGAAAGAAAAGGAGTGTCTCGCTGTGTCAATGCCTGTGACCTTTGGAGCCGACTTCAAGGGCCGATCACAAAGTTTGAAGAAAAACAGTAAGACCAACACATCGAGCTTCCTCGTCCATTTGCAACTGAGCCTTAGGCAGTTTGCCACAGGTGATTGACAGCTATGAATACATTCAATCAATCAGGTTATGTTATCTTGAAACAAGGCAAATTCAATCAAAATAATGTTCGTGTTAAAAAGTCCTGAAATAGGCAGAGTTGGGCTGCAATCAGCTGAAATTTCCACCCTCATTTGCAGACTAAATGCCATTAGTCAGCCACACAGATTGACATTTTTATGGGCGTCTGAACATTCACAGCCATCGCTCCTCAGGTTGGTTAGCCTTTGACAGCACTATCTCGCAAATGAGGGCTCTTGCAGCTGCAATCCGTGTTGACTGCCGCACTAAACGCACCTGTTGTCAGACTTATTTGAGGTGAGATAAGGTTAATTACGCTCTGGTGCGTGCTTTATCACTGCTGAGTGACATACCTTGAGCTTGTACAGGGGCTACACTTCCAGGGCTTCAGGAATGTCATTCAGTAGATGTGGTGCTCTTTAAGAGATAGCTGAATTGTCATAAAAACATGCTTCGCCTTCACTTGTGATATAATCATTTACTGTGAGCCAGTAGCACCAGTTGAAATCCCGATTGTAGTAGATGTAGTAAAAGTACAGTCATTGTAGTGCTACACATAAAAGTACTATATGTTATTCTGTTGCATGTTGAGTTGACGCAAAAGTTGAGAAAATAAAATAGTATAGGCTTACTACTTGTAGCAGCAGCATTAGCACTCAAACTCATCAATAGTTCTAGCAGTATTTGTGGCAACAGTAGTAATACAAGGAGAAGTTTTAATTATAGTAGGGGGAGCATAAGTGGTATATAGTTTTTAGTGGTATAAATACAACCAGTAATAACAGCAGGAGGAGTAGTAATAACTTCAGTAGTAATAAAAGTATTAGCAGCAGAGGTGGAAAGTTACAAAGTCCTCTCATAAAGTACAATCTTAAGGAACTGTTTTGTGACTTTCCTTTTTCTGAGAGTTTCTACCTTCTCTATATTTCAGAGGGGAAATGTCCTTTCTCCTCCACTATTTACCTGATGGTTGCGGTTATCGTACTTTGCAGAGCTTTTTAGATTCTCCCCTCAAAATGCATTTTGGTCATTTAAAGTGCATTTTATCTGGCTGTAGAGGAGCATGTAATCCTTAAACTGCTCTAAAACTACAAAAAGAATTTAATCAGAATTTCAGTATTTCATTATTTGCAATTTTTGGGGACTGACCTGCACCATTAAACAAAATGAGTAGTGTTACTATATTTACTGCCACTACTTTTACTTCAGTAAACTTTTGAATGCAGGACTTTTGCATAACGTAGTGTTACTATGTTGCGGTATTACACATTTACTTATTTCAGTACTTTTTCAATTCAAATAATGTATTTTTCCAGCTTTGTTTGTCCAAACTGATAGAAGAGATTCCCGCACGCTTAGATCTATGCAGTGTTTCACTTTATTTTGAGCTTTCGGTCCATCAGACTCATTGATGCTTCCAGCACCTCAGCAAAGATTTAGCCGGGTGGAGCGGTGGTCATCCTGCGTTATCCAACTCCGTTTGTGAAAGCATTGGCACACACTACAGCCAAAAGCACACACACTGACTTACCTGCCTGTCCCTGTCTTCTCCGTCCCGACACCCACCTTTTCTTCTTTACACCATCTGATCTCCTCCTCCTTCCTCACTCCCACATTGACCCACGTTCACCCCAATAATTCACCCCTGTCTGTTTGAGGGGGGGCAGGGGCGCTCTCAGTTTACTGTGAGCCTGTTGATGTGTGTGTGTGTGTGTGTGTGTGTGTGTGTGTGTGTGTGTGTGTGTGTGTGTGTGTGTGTGTGTGTGTATGGACTGAAGGATTTGGGTTGACAATGGGCGTGGGTGGGTCGACGGGTCGGGTGGAGGCTGCTGCCAGGTTTCGTCTGGGTCAAGGTCAACTCATCACCTTCGTGTGGAATGTGTCGATCCTCCAGGTACAAATACATGTATGTACACTGCCCTCAGAAAGCAGCCAACACCCTCCACTTTTTCCATATTTTGAAGGTGGAATGGGAGAAATTCTCAAAATCTAAGCTAACATGCCACGCTGATACAGACACAATCAAATGCTGTCAAGGGTGTACATTTGATTGAACACTTTATAGGTTGGATATTTAATTTTCAGTAAATGACATTAATACATATAACTCATGTCTCCAGCATATTTTAATGCTGTGCATATTTTCACTCTTTCTACAGAAACACATGCATATAATCTCTGAGACCATATAGAAATAGTCACGCATATAAGCCTATAAATTCTCATTTGTCATACATTTGCATGCACTGGTATCTACACATACAGAATCTGTGTGTGTGTGTGTGTGTGTGCGAGAGGAGAGTGCATGGCTGACTGTTTACCCTGTGTGCAGATGTGTGTATTTGTGTGTGGGATGTCTTTCTGAGAGTGTGTTTCCTGAGTGGGTGGGTGTGTGTGTGTGTGGCTGAGTGTTTATTAACCTGTCTGTACAAATGTCTATGTTAGTCGGATTTTTACCAAATGAGTAAAACGAGGCCACTTAAACCCTCCAGGAAATAAACCGAGCCTTCAGACTCACACGCTGCGTACATGTTATTTTAAGCCCAAATTACACATCATCTGATATCCGTCCTAAATGGCTTTTCCAGCTTCACTGCCCCAAGTATTCTGAGGTAGAAGGACAGCAGTAAAAGGGGCCAACAGGTTTACCAGCGGTATATAGAAAAGAAGAAGAAAAAAAGACAAGGCCAGCTCCACTAAGATGAGGGAAACCTGCCAAATCCCCAATTCCCTGAGAAGGAGAGGACAAGGCCCAGGCACTAGAGCAATGCTAGGCTACTTATCTCTTTTTCAAACATTTACACTCACGGCTTCAGTACTTCAGGGAAGTTGATTTTCCAAATGTTCAAGATTCCATTTGATGAAGTGGATGATGAATGTTTTTAAGGTATCAAGTGTAAATTTAAGAAAGAGGAGTTCAGATAAATGTCAGTCAAAGTTTCTCAAAGGCACAGCTCTAATTCAGAGCTGTGTCAAATGATAAATACCTTTATTTACAGCCATACGACAACATTTATTATTTTCAGTTTTTACTTTTAAAAAATAATTGCAAATGTGCTGAACTGCAAACAGGCACAGTGGTAAACATTGACCAGCTAGTTGGTCACAGTGGAGCACTTAGCAACTAAAGAACCAGATATAGCCATCAGGAGTTGGTAGAGACCAAAAACAGAGCTAAAAGAGCGTGAATGTTGGACTTACACTGGCCAGGTGGCCACAAACACAACTCCAAATGAAGGATAATGTTGCTCCCTAACTGCTGGATGTGTAAATAAGCAATTGCTTGCTAACAAGTTCCCCATATCAACTTAAAAAGTGATGATATGTCAATGCTGTGTTCACAACTTGTTCCTGCTGCCAACAACTGGCCAAAAAAACTGAGACCTGAAAGTTCATTGTTGACCTTAGAAACAGTAGTTTGATACAATTATTTGAGGAAAAGCTAGTACAAGCTCCATCGAGTAAGTAGAACTTGAGCTAACATTAATTTGCCAGACAAGCCATTTACAAAGAGTAAGCAAGCTAATTCCATTTCTGCTGCGGATGGAAAACTAATACATTTGCAGCCGAAATCTGTAACATTGCACACATTATTGTGTTCTCCAGTGAAACGAGAAAATCTGAATCATGTTTAAAATACTGCGAAGATTGCAGAGTTAATTCGGTATTTTAGAAACCTTCTATTTATTAACATATCATGCACCTGAAAAATAGACCATGGAAGTCTAATTCTGATGGTGTTATGATGTAGATTTCAATGTGGTAAAATAACTATGTTGTTAATTTAAAAAGAGCTTTAAATTGTCCTAAAAACAACATCTACTTGTATAATTACATACTGCTCAATCAAGAAGAGTGTTCATTTGTTTAAAATGACCTGTGACACACATGGCACAGCAGTCAGATATAGAAAGGTGCAGTGCGTCACCGCTGTTTGCCACAGCTCACTCCTGAAGGCCGAACACTAATAGCTTTCAACATGGCTACGTTTCCCACCTAGTCGCTGTTTCTACCCTCAGAACAGCCTCGATGCCAAGCTCCCTCTGAGGTGACAGACGCTCATAAAACACAGCCAACGACTCGGAGTTAACCGAGCTCCGAGGCTGTCGTCACAGCTCTTAATGAATCTTCAGGTCTGTGCAGGACCAGAGCCGTCCGAATGAGCGTGTTTACCACGGAGAAGACGTCATCGCTGCTGAAGAAAGAGCATAATTATAAACATGCCACTGCTGTTTCCAGTGGCAGCAATTTAAGAACAGGCCTCTTGTCACTCCAGGGTCTTAATGACGCCGGGGGAACAAGTGGCAATTTAGAAGTGCTCGCGGTAACACCCTCAGTGCGGGGCTGGCACCCTCCACATTTAAACTACAGTATGGAGGGATTATCGAGGGTGCAGGGGACAAACTGTGACAAATGGTCAGACTTTGGCAGCTGATTTCACCCGCTGAAAAAAGAAAACACTTCAATATTGTTCACTTGCCCTTACCTTCCCTTTTCATGAGGCCCCGTTCCCCAACATCATCAGTTAAATCAATAATTGTCTGTGGGTTTTGTGAGTTATTCACCTAATTTATCATTCAAGTTATACAAATGGTTAACAAAAAACTCTGACCGCATGACCATGCCATAACAATAAAGGCATTTTAATTGTCTTGTGATTTTTAGTCTGCAGGTATCCCTGTCCAAAGGCAAACTAATTTTGAGTCCAGGAAGCGCTCCTACCCAAACATTTTTTGATTTATACAAATGGTTGTTTATAAGATCATTCTGATTATTTAAAACGTATGTCTTATTTTCATAGTTTGTCCAAGTTAAGTCACATTCTTTCTCTCTTCCAAATAAGTATGGCTATAATACATTTCCTGCCCTGTTGGACTTCTTTTTAAAGATGTTGCTGTGTTTCCAGATCGCAGCAATTAACCTGGTGCGTACATTGTTATTATTTGTGATAGAAATGATGGCCTAAACTACAACAGTATGACCCAAATTGTGTGAAAATGTAGTTTTATTTGTGTTCCACGGGGTTCTGATCTGTTAAAAGGGTTATAATTTTGATGCAAATCATCTGCTCATTCAGTGATATTAAAAAACAGGTGTGCATGATTAGCTCCAAGCAGTGAGTGACTGGGCGCTGTCAAGTTATGGAAGGAAGGTAAAACTGCTCTGCAGCAGATGACTTTCTGTTAAAGTTGGTGCAGTTGTGTGTGCTCGTGTGTGCCCATAGCTAAATTCAGGTGTCAGCCATAACTAAGTATCTGAAATTACTGTTTTGTTTGCTATGATATTTTCCTTTAATGCCCGCACCTGTACAAGTCACCCCATGCATACTTGAGCAGATGGTAGCTTCCAATTGAGCTGAGAAGGTAAAATGTCAGTCACTGGTCTGTAAAATCAGAGTAGATTTTCATTCCGCTCATTTCTTTTGAAACAGCCAGTGATATCCAGACAGGCTGTCTGCTGTGGTTTGATGCTTTTAAAGATCTTTACTGCTGAGATTCTGCCACCCCCTCAACACAATGGATGTGAAAGGAATTTGTTTTCTGGCGCTCAAAGCATTAAAAAAGAATTCATTCATTTTTCCAGAAACATCTTTATGGTATATTAATAGTTCCAATTTTCATGGCCTGTAGATTTGTTGTTGTGTTAGAATGGAAATATCTGAAAGAACAAATTAAGTGAAACCCTCTTAACTCAGATACCAAAACAGAACCATTGTAATAGGGAACTAGGCTGAATCCTCCTGGAGCCACAACATTTTTAGGTGATTGCCTTGATCTATGAAGAAGAGAAATTAACCGCACTGGATTTCTATCGAACTTGTTTACTTCTGTCAGACTTAGAAGTAAGTCAGAAACAGGCATATTTTGTTTGTATCTCTTTTTAATTATCTAGTAGCCTTTCAGATTTATCTTGGGACCCCATTATGGGCCCCACTATGGTCATATGTTAAAATTAACCAGAGAGATTGGCCCATCCTTCACCAAATGTTTGTGTAACTGGATGTTGTTTCTGGGGGATCTTGAGTACGTATAAGCCTATTTTATATTTTAGACCTCTTGGATCTTATCTAGTGATTTAGAGTGTGTGTGTGTGTGTGTGTTTGGTGTCAGGAGGTTAGTTAACAGACCTGGCTGTCATGTTCCTGCCCAGCAGTAGACTGATTGGATGGGAGGGTTTTGTGTCACTGTTTGCTCTGGTTAATGAGCGGAAGGAAGGTGAGCCAATACAATACACACACTCTGTCAACACAGGGACACTGTCAGGGGTGTGTGTGTGTGTGTGTGTGTGTGTGTGCACATGTGCTGTCAAGGGTGACTGCTTTAAGCCTCACATCCTACCTCAGGCTGATTAGTAGTTGGTCTTTAAGTAAACACACAGCTAACTGCGGAGGAATCTAACCTGTGGAAGGAAGGAAGGGAGGAATCCTCCATCCATCAATGACCAGGAGCGGCAAAATGGACGCGCATGACCGGGAACTCAAATTTCCCCTGGTCATGGCCATAAAATTAAAGACTTCCACTCCATAATGAGACACTCAAAAGCTAAAAAACACATTAAACACACTGCTAAGAAAGTAAACCTGAGTTTCTCCTTCAGTGTCTCCTGGTCAAAAAAAAGAACATGTCAGTCAGGTTTTGTGACCTGAAAAACTGAGTACTCGTTACTCTGTGTTGCAGTTACAAGCTGTGTTAAGTGAGTTATCCTCGGACCAAAAGACGTTTCCAAAGTCTGGACCGGCTATGCAATGGAATAGTCGCATATGTTTCCCAAAATGGATGCATAGATTTTTCTGAAACTCTTCATATAGTTATTTATACACTGATTATTTATCTGGCCAGTGAGAACTCAGTGACAGCAACGTTCCCTCCGAGATCAAGGGTGGCGTCTTAAAGACTGCGTCCAAACTTGAGGAAAGTAAACATCTTCAGAAGTCAGGGGGGGCCTCCACATCTTATCTTGAAGTCATACATCGGATCTAATTACACTCAGGCCTCTTCTCCGACACACATGAAGTTTTAAATCAGCTAAATTACCCTGGGGACCGAGGCGACACTTTATTTAAATATTTATTTAATTGCCAGCTTCAGAAAGATATATTCAGGAGCAGTTGTGGGGTTCAATGAAACTGGGTCAGGTTGGTTGTTGGCGACTGCAAAATGAGGCATTGGGAAGATCAAGACTTTTTTTTTGCTGTGTTAAGAGAAGGTGACTGTATCTAAAGCAATGTCATTTGTTCTGTTATGTTATCTGTACAGGAATACACTTTGCAAGTTTGAAATATAGCTGCTAGAAATCTCTGGCTTTCATCTGTTTTTGAAGTTGATACAAAACTGGGCAACAAGCTGAATGAAGCGGGACCTCCAACAGTCCCTCAGCATAGCAAGCTGCAATTAATACTTTTGAGAATAACCCAGTCACACTTCCTTCCATTAACTTCCAGCAGGTCAACTGTCATTACGGAAGGATATGAGGATGGTGGAATTTCTATCATTTAATGCAAGAAGCATTCACCAGACGTGTCAGAGGAAGTAGTCCTGGTACAGTAGCAGATCAGAGAAAGGAGTGGGCGCGCCAACACTGGGAAATGGCGTATCCATGAGTTGGCATGCATCAACCCACAATGACATGCATCAAGAAGCCACCAAAGTGTGTTTACTTAGGCTACATCCACACTAATATGTTTTTGTTTTAAAATGCGTAACTTTTGCTACGTTTACACCTAGCGTCCACATTACTCCGGCATTTTCTAACCCCATAAATGGAGACATTTTAAAACACAGCTGAACCCGTTTTAGTTTGAAAACTCCGGATTGTGTTTTAGTGAGGACGGGCAAAATTGGATTGGATTGGGTCTTATCAGCCACGACGTGTCCTTCCCCTGATTCGTGACGCCCCTATCACGTGACCCTTTCCCAGAAGAAAACAAACGACATCAGCCTTGACTACCAGCAGTTAATTCAACATTAATAACGGACAACACTTGCTTTCAGTAACAGTTCCACCTGGTTGTCGGTCCAAGCAGAGAAATCTCTGCTCTTACTTTTCTCCATCGCTGCTCTTCGTTCGTAGTATTTCCTGCAACTAACTAAGCAACCAACTGCAGAGCAGACAATCTGCTTCCTTTTTACACCGGCACGTGCATGCCCAGTGCACGGGAATGGTCATGTGATATGCATTTCCAGGCGTGTAGTGTGGACGGATATTATTTCTGAAATGGTGATAAAATGCTTGTGTGGATGGAGGTCGTTTTTATTTTAAAACTGCATTTTAAAACAAAAACGTAGTAGCCTTAAAAAATCGGTGCAGCGGGGGACCTTAAAATCTCTCATGTTGGCTAACCAGTGACTACTGAGTGTTCCCGGGGGCCTGGTTTAAAATGAAGGAAAGCCATGCATTTGCTGTCTGTGCTCCTAAAATGTTGGAATAATTAACCTCTTATATTATTATTGATTTCAATCGACATTTTCAAAAAACTACTCAAGACTCGCTTGTATTTTCTTTCTTTTTTGATTTGATGTATTTTCGAACTGCGCTTAACAGTTCAAAAATTTAAATATACCTCTACATCCTTAATTACTTCTCTGATTGGCTGTCAGCACTAGAGGCTGGATATATTTTGGGTTGTGCGTGTAACATTAATCAATACAATGTTAATTAACTCAAATTTAGCATATTACAGGAAGGGTAGTAGAGTTTGAGAGTATCACAAGGCCAAACTTCCCATGAGGAGGTTACAAAGACAAACATTTCAGAGTTTCACAGCACGCCTCAGTAACTCTGTGAGAACCCCCCCCCCCTCAGCTTTTTCTTTTAGCGTCATGAACTTTGAGAGCCCTGGGAGAATCGGAAAGGGGGGCAAGAAAGGAGGTTAGATATAGGAGTGGAATGGTGGGCAGCCTGGAGAATGCAGAAATTGACTTCTAAACAGATGCAGTAATTCCATTTCCACCCCTTTAAATTTGGTATGCAGGGGGCCAGCGCGTAACCCTAAACCCACTATCGCCGTTGCACACAGAAGGCAGGAGGCGTAGTCGACAGTTGGTGGCTGGGGCCACCGAGTCTATCAGCCTTGTTAATCAATACGGGTTCCACTCTGATGGACAGCGATTGGTGTAACCGATGCTCATTCTGCTATTCTGTTCGCCCTGGTGGGAGGAGGAGGCGCCTGTTTCCTACGACTTTCACCTGCGGTTCACAGCTCGGCTGGAGACGGCTGGCCCAGCGTGAGGCATCTGGATCAGCCCCAAAAAAGTCCCTGCTCGAACAATGTCTGAGGAGTCTCATTCCACCGTGAGAAAAATGTTCCACCTGTCCTGACAAAATGATGAGCGGTATAAAAGTAAAACTAAATACTGAAAATTGCTGACATTGAGAGCTATGTGGAACCCTAAAGCTGCACACAAACATCACAAATGAGTATCTCAACTTCACTGAAAAATGCAGAAAAGACTCTTTACCCAACTTATGTTCTTTGAAACCACCAGAATGCAAAGTCACCTATCGCTTTATCTTAAAAATCTAAAATAAAAACAAATTTTTTCCAAACTGAGTATATACAGATTGTGGGAATGCTGTGAACCCTTTCTTTTGGTGCATGCAGACTAGCATAGTAGGTCCACCAGCAATCAGTTTGTTTAGCTTTTATGTAGCCTAATTAGTGGTGGATTTTTGTGTGGATTTTTCCTTATCCAAACTGAGGGTTGTACGTTGAACAGAACATGCAGCCCTCTGGGAAAAATGTGTGATTTGGGGTTTTATAGATCCACTCAGTGAAGAGATGGAAGATGTTGACTGACACCTTCATATCACACCTTGGTGGTGGATACCAGTAGTATAATATTTTTGATTGTTTGGTCTGACTTTTCAGCCAGATGAGTATTGTTTGCCAAATAGGAGAATAAAGGGAGTCCTAAGAAGTTACAGGAAAGTATCTTAAACTCAGTTTAGAAATGTTTCTTTGTGACTGCCAGCTCACTCAGCACCCTCAAAATTATCCTTCCACATTACACCCCACTCGGCTGGGACCCCATACTGAGCTAAAACAAGCATCCTTTAGCAAATATTGGAGTTTGCAGCTAGTTCTGATAAAACCTGTGCATTGGAAACACGCTGCCTGTCTGCCAAACTGCCTCGGCTCCATTTGAAGCTGATGAATCCAATAAGAAGTGTGAATGACTTTAATTAGTGCTATCACAATGCTGCATCTGCCCGTGTTAGCTTATTTTCTTTAGGCTGAGCTCTAAAACTGTTTACACACACACACACACACACACACACACTGTCCTGTTTGTTGGGCCCAGTGGTGCCTCGCAGTAATCGCCAGCCCAGCATGCTCTGAGTGAAACATTGGCAACCAGCGTTAAGACAAACAGCCCCCACCCCCCTCCCTTTAGACCAAGACGACCCCCTGCTGTGGGCTAACAAGGCCCCATTAACCTCCCTTACCACACACACAACACATTCACCCTCTGTTTCTCCTGCATGCAAACAGACATGCAGACATATTACTCACACATAAACATATAGACACATTTTCTCGCATTCTTTCACACACACATCCAAACCCACACGTAACTTGAGTATGCAGAGATTCAGTGTTTTGTAGACATTTTTTGGTGTTGACTGGCACAATGGCTATTACAGGATTTAAACCTGCGACAGGACAGTTCTCCGTCATATCCTTGAATTAACCATTTCAGATGTTAAGAACACAAACACAGCGAGGTGCAGACCAGTGTGACCTTCAATACAAGTCTGTGGCTTAGTAAAGATCTATCTGGGCAAATAGCTGTGCGACATGTTTAATTCAGATGGATTCTTGAAATAATCAAACACAGATGACTTGTAGTAACTCATAGCTAACCTAATACATACTCCAATGTTACTTTATACATTTTTAAAATGTTCCTCTCACTGTCGAGTTCATGTTGCATTTTTGAGCAAATAAGAATTATGAAGTCTAAGTAATGAAAATCTTAATAATAATAATAATAATAATAATAATAATGTGTCAATATATTTTCTATAAGCAATCTGGACAGAGAAAGAGTTAAAGTGATGTGGCGGTAAATAAGTAGTTGGGTAAAGTATGACCTCCGGTAGTTAGCCAACTACAGATGAACAAACAACATATACTTTCAGCATTTAATTTTTTCCCTTAATTATATAATTTGCATCAATGATACTATGATGCATTCAAGCACATCCTGTATCCTGCTAGCCTAATAAGTTGGATTGATTTATGTTAGTTTGCTCCCCACTGTCTGCATCCCTAATTACATTTCTTCCTAATGTCTCTATTGTATTATAACTCCCCCTCTCCTTGTTTGTAAAAGGCAGTGTGTGCGTGCGTGCGTGCGTGTGTGTGTGTGTGTGTGTGTGTGTATTTGGAGGGGTTTAAACAGAGACAGAGTGATTATAACCCTTCCTCAAGGGTGAACATTTTAAACAAACACCTATAGAAGGAACCCTTGATTGACTTATTCTCCCTCCCCGCCCATGCTGGGGGAGTGTCCTCGCTCCTCCCGTATAAAACCCAACGTACCCACCAGCAGTAAAGCATGTAGAGGGAGAGACTGTGCTACACCGACACAAAGGGAGAGAGGAGACTGGCAGTATCACAGACTGTGTGAAAATAAAACGCTCGTTATTGGATAATACAGATCACAAACTATCTGCGCTGTAGCATGAGTTCAGCAGCATCCCTGGATTAATCGGACTTGCAGCCTACTTGCAAAGCGCAAGTTCGCTGGCACTTTGTCGAGGACGAAACGCGCACGGAAAGCAACGATGGAGATGAGCGTCCCGGGATGGTGCGTGATGTTAACACTCGTCCTGCACGGAACGGGCTGCCTGGCAGCCAAGGAGCTCCAGTGCCAGGAGATATCCGTGCCTCTGTGCAAAGGCATCGGCTACAATTACACCTACATGCCCAACCAGTTCAACCACGACACGCAGGACGAAGCTGGTCTGGAGGTGCACCAGTTTTGGCCGCTGGTGGAGATAAAGTGCTCCCCGGACTTGCGCTTCTTCCTCTGCAGCATGTACACGCCGATCTGCCTGGATGACTACAAGAAGCCTCTACCGCCGTGTAGGAGCGTATGTGAGCGGGCCAAAGCTGGCTGCGCTCCGCTCATGAGGCAATACGGCTTCCCGTGGCCAGACCGGATGAGGTGCGACCTGCTGCCCGAGCAAGGCAACCAGGACATGCTGTGCATGGACTACAACCGCAGCCAGACCACCACTGCATCTCCCGTGGTGGCGAAGCCGACCAACCGGCCACTGAAGCCGTACAACCCCAGGAAGAAGGTCAGCTACGGTCGAGTCAACCCCGGGAAACCAGCAGCGTCCCCGTGTGAGCCGGGATGCTTCTGCCGCGCGCCCATGGTGCCAGTGGCCAGCGACAGCCACCCGCTGCACAACCGCGTCAAGACAGGACAGATCCTGAACTGCGCCATGCCGTGCCACAACCCCTACTTCACCCAGGAAGAGAGGACTTTTACCGCCTTCTGGATTGGTCTGTGGTCCGTCCTGTGTTTCATCTCTACTTTCGCAACTGTGGCGACTTTTTTAATCGACATGGAGAGGTTTAAGTACCCAGAGCGCCCCATCATATTCCTCTCCGCCTGCTACATGTTTGTTTCCATTGGATACATTGTCAGACTGATCGCCGGACACGAGGAAGTGGCCTGCAACAGGGAAAACGGCGCTGAACACATCCACTATGAAACCACAGGTCCTGCGCTCTGCACCATCGTTTTCCTGCTCATCTACTTCTTCGGCATGGCCAGCTCGATCTGGTGGGTGATTCTGTCCCTCACTTGGTTTCTCGCCGCAGGTATGAAGTGGGGTAACGAGGCAATCGCCAGTTACTCACAGTACTTTCACCTGGCCGCCTGGCTCATCCCCAGCATGAAATCCATCGCAGTTTTGGCTTTGAGCTCTGTGGACGGGGACTCCGTGGCTGGGATTTGCTACGTAGGCAACCAGAATTTGGATAACCTGCGAGGTTTTGTGTTGGCACCGCTGGTTATCTACCTGTTCATCGGCACCATGTTTCTGCTGGCCGGGTTCGTCTCGCTGTTCAGGATCAGGAGTGTTATCAAGCAAGGTGGCACCAAAACTGACAAACTGGAGAGGCTGATGATCCGGATAGGGGTTTTCACAGTTTTATACACCGTCCCAGCCACTGTCATAGTGGCGTGTTACTTTTACGAGCAGCATAACAGACAGACGTGGGAAATTACGCACAATTGTACGTGCATGACGGACCCCAACAGGCAAAGGCCGGACTATGCTGTGTTCATGTTGAAATACTTTATGTGCCTCCTGGTGGGCATCACTTCAGGAGCCTGGATCTGGTCCGGGAAAACCTTGGACTCCTGGAGGACTTTTTGCACGCGGTGCTGCTGGGGGAGTAAAGCCTCCGCGGGCTCAATGTACAGTGACGTGAGCACGGGACTGACCTGGAGGTCCGGCACGGCCAGCTCCGTCTCCTGCCCCAAACAGATGCCACTGTCCCGGGTTTGAACAGGGGGGTTATCCGCTCAAATGCATCTTATGTCATTTGACACTAAAGACTTAAAACCAGCGCGTACCGGCTCTTTTGGGGACAAAGTGGCATAAAGACTGATTTTAAATGTTTTATTTGGTTAATTTGGTAAATTATTTAATGTGAGTCAACAAACTGCCAGTTTAGATGAAACTTTGGTCCTGAGCACTCCCATAATGTGAACAATGTTTTGAATTTGTGGTCATTTATGCTCCATTCAGCTTATAAAAGTTCGAAGATCAGTTTGAACTTATACTTATGGAAAGTGCTCCTTCCTTGCCTTATCCAAATGACGCCCATGGGTTTGAATAGAGGGGGTTGGGTAGGGGAGGGGGGTGACTAATTGTGTTGGGATTGTCCATCAGCGTGTTGTAATTAGCACATTAATGAGCGCCCAGTGGCTTCTCTTTAAATAATGAGACTGTCAGCCGCAGAACAATGTACCTGGCACCGAAGAATGCAGAGTCTTATCTGGGCTTAATTGAATGCGCACAGCTGACAAGATCTCCCTTGTCGATAGGTTACATGGTATAGCTGAGGCACTTCTTCTTCTTACTGTAAAGAACCGCTGTGTCTTAAACATAAGATTCATAATGAGACTGCTCTGCTTGGAATTAGGCCACCACTGGGCTGTTTTTCTCTACAAGATGGATTTTCACGTACATTAATCAATGCCTTAATACTGTCTCATACGGGTTGCATTAGCGCGTAAAGTGTATTTATATAATTATTGGTGTACATATATTGTACATTTGTATATGAAAATTTACGAGATTGTAAATATGTATAATTTCCACTTTGATAGAAGATTTTATTTTGAGAATAAAACAATTTTATTGAAATTTTCCTTGTGCGTCTTGATCATTCTCGCCAAAACTTTGTTGTGAGGTTGGATACTGCAAAATGTTTTAAATCTGTTGTTGTAATGCATGCTCCAAAAACACGATCTGAGTACTGTGGACTGATGTTCTGCCTGGTGGGGCGGAGTGCACGAGCTGATAAGATCTCAATATCTGTGTGCGTAATGGCTGAGTTATGATAGAGATTCATTTGGGGCCACGGCCCACTATGTAAGATATTAAGATAAGTATTAAACCTCCCCGGTGCTGCAGATTCACATGCTGTGAGACGCAGGGAACAACTTCGGCATGGCAATAGGGGCACTACAGGTGGTCTTCTCAGATTAATGCCCCTTGCGCTTCAGTCTTGTTAATAACTTTTGACTTTTGTTCTCTGTTAAACCCCTGGTCCGGGCTGAATATGTCAAGTTTTACTTTATTCTATTCTACACGTTTAGAAGTCAGTTAACTTCATCTTTAAGTCGAACAGGATCAGTGCTAGTCGAGGGAGATACTTTATCTTTTTTCCAGTGTCAATCAGCTTGTTACAAGAATTTTAGCTAGTGAAGCAAAGGCCACCAGAAGATACATTTTGTTCAAGAAAATCAATGAAACAAGTGTAAAAATTCATCTGACCACAGTGGTCGATTTTCCGCAACACTTTAGAGCAAATATGTGCTTCCTTATAAATGGCAATACATGCTTGCTGTTAATGTATAAGTGGACCGTTCAGGTTACTCTTAATAAAGTGGATTATTTACATGCCTCAGGCGTTTAATTGAGACGTCAGCGAGGAGGGACACGCAGGCTGACACCCTCTCTGTTGTGCGTAAATGTAATTACTGCGGTGCAGTGTGTGGTATCGTGTGGCACTCTTAAACTGTCAGTATCATCATTAAATTAGGGTTTAAACTTTATAATGTTAAAAGTTTGTGCGTAATGGCTGCAATGGGTTCTATTTTTGCCACTAACGTGAGAAAATACTGCATGTCGTATATGTTTTCTTGCTACGTATAGTGTTTGAGGTCATTCATAAACTCAAATGACATGACCGATGCGCATAACAAAAGCTGATGTGCTCCAAACTCTGGAGAAGACTCTGAACTCCACTAGTGTGAAGAGAGACGGATTAAGTTGTATTATTCTGCCACCTTGTGGCCAAACGATTAAGTAACAGCCACCAGTACAGCACATAAAACGCGAATTCAACAAATGAATACACATCTACAAAGTCTATTTAAGGTAGCATTGAGTCTAAAAATATTCAGTTTTTAGACTCAGAGCTACACATGAAATATTCAAATACAAGACTCCAGGTTTTTATGGCTGCACTGATGAATCAAATTGAAATATTCTATATCTTGTGCATAAAAAATCCCCAAATTAAGCCTGAACTATTTGGGATGTTTGGGGGGGGAAAGATGGAGCCAATTGGTGGGTAACTTTTATCTTCCTGGCTTCAGCATTCATAGAGTGAAACACATGGACATTTCTGACACTAAATGACCTGTTAAAATGGGCAATTTGTTTTTGCTGTGCATACCCAGTACATCGTGATGGAATACAATATACTGAAGTAAACAAATCAGTTACTTCCTACAGAGGTCTAATTGTGACAACTTTGACATGTGTCAAATTTGTCTCAATAATCATCAATCATCAAATGAAGAGACAGCAGGTCCTGTTTGCTCTGTTTAATGAGAACAAATTGCTCTGCCACTGCTTGCTAACCATGTGACAAGTTAGCTTCCTCCTCCAGTGGTGTGTGTGTGTCTGTGTGTGTGTGTGTGTGTGTGTGTGTGTGTGTGTATTTGTGTTGTGGCATGTTCCCTGAAGCCCAAAAGCAAAAAATCAACAGAGGAAATGGGTCGAGAGGTTGTGCCTGATCCATCTCCTTCGAACATAAACAAGGCGTTGACTTCATCACAGAGAGATCCTATTGGTGAAATTCAGATAGCCCAACTCTTCTTCCTTGGTTCCAATTAGGATGTTTATGAATGTCATCTTTGTCTAATGATCTAATTAACTGTCTGACTCTGATTGGTTTGGAATAAATCATGTTAAGATGTCTGAATGGCTTACATCGGGCCGTTAAAGGTCACATCGCAGTGGGAGTCTATAATTTCAGAAAGTATACAAAGCTGGGTGGGAAGCATTTTGCTTTCAGTAACAGCTATTGTCATGTCATGGCTGATTTACAATGCAGTTTAAAACAAACAGTTCTTCTAGGACGAACTGACATGTCAGCAAACAGTTGTCTATCCACACATTCAGGCAAATATAAGTCCATAATTCACTCTCATTTAAATCTGTTTTTGTTCTTCACCAACTCCTGAGGAAAATATCTGTCTCTTTAGCTGCTAAATGCTCCACTACGTTCACTAGCAAGTCGCTAACTTTGTCTGTCTGCTGTTTGGTGCTGGGCAGGTAGTGGGTTAGGGTTTGTTAGGGTGATAATTCTCTGTGGGTTCGTCACTACGAGTAAAACCTTTCACATACAAGTAGTCATGGCATCCATTGTCAATATAGAAATATTGATGGCAGCAGCTTTAATGTTACAGGCTAAACATTAGCATAATACCGTATGAACTTTAAGAGTGTTAGCTTGCCAACACTAGCTTAACATGCATATAGTTAGCATGCTAATGGGTATAGGCTATTAGGCTAGTTAAGGCTTTAGGTATCTTTAGGGATCTTTTGGACATGTGGAAGCTTTGACCTGCTGGTGGCACTATCAAAAGTCAGGAGATTACCAAAGTCACTAAGATTGATGAGGTTTCACCTTCTCTGTCTGTATATTTAAAACACATTTAAAGACTCATTCATCTCACATGCTTGTGTGATAAGTCAGGCAGGGTGTAGAGGTGAGAGGTCAAAGGTCATGTAAGTCTTAACTTCTATGACATAACAAAAATCTTGCTCAAGTATAATTATTAGTTGCACTTAATTTGACAACTGAATGGATTCTCTAGTGAATGTTTCCACAAGACATTATACAACTGTTTTCACACCCTGAGTAGTACTCCGTGTGACAAGTATGGCTCTTGAAGGAGCTTTCTTAAGTCTTAGAAAATGACCCAGAGTCAGCAGGACTGTCTCAGATGGGGCTTTACATTTTTAACACAAGGTTTAAGGAAAAAATGCTGTTGAGTTGCATTATGGGAAGTGTAGGATCCAGTGTTTTTGGAGCAGACTAGAAAGTGAGCATATTTCCACCTCTTCTGCTTCAGTTTTGACCATTTTATTTTAATCTGTCTCTCATAAGTCCTCCATCTTTGTAAAAATGCCATAGTAAGTCTCTGAAGTACCCCTTTGATCAAATAGCAGAAACAGAGTTTTGAGTTTTAATCTGCTCTGTGAGGGTTGATAATTGTAGACCACTAAGGTTATAAAATTAATTTTATTGGGGTTTAAAAATGGCACACTTTAGCTTTCTCCAAGGTACAGGCGAGGCGAGGCAGATTTCAACTCAAGCAGCCTTTCAGTTTCAAATTGTTGTGGTGGTTGGTATTTGCAGAAGTATATACAAGAGCAGCATATCTTTTGTCAGTCACACGCTCCTTAAAGAACTAATTTGTGGACAAGAAGTCAAAACAAAGACAAGCCAATCAGCCTTCCTTTACACAAAACCAACACTCTAGGATCGTTCTTTCTCTTTTTCCACTGTATAATCCCTCTATCATCGACATCAAAGAAAGACAGAATGGATTTTCTTTTCCGAGCCGTAGCCATCAGGGACAAACCCCACCCACCCATCCCCCCATTCATCTAAACTACAACCTCAGAGGTGAAGAGGATGCTGTGTAATCAATATTTTTGATGCTTCTGACATCTTCTCTGATGTGCTGTTGTGGTCTATGTTGAGTTTTCCCTCCTACTTCTCAATCTCCTCCGTCTGTCACCCATGAGATCGGAGTACGTTATTGCACCTGAGGCGGACGCAGGTTGGCGCGTTAACTTCGGTTGAGGAGGAGATCGATGGAGAGCGAAGGCACCAACTCCTCATATTCTGCTCTGTATTGATGTCTGAACACAGCTGTACAACACAGAGTGCGCATATGAGGCATTTTGTCTCTGAATAAGACATCGACCAGTTAAAGACATTTGTTGAAGAAAACTCAGACACATGACAGAACTTTTTAAATGATAGTAAGGCATTTAAGTTGGAAAATTCAAAAGTCTTTTACAGACCTTTCAGTTTTACAAAACAATGGATGATGAATTTTAAGTAATGCTTAATCCTTTGGCAATAACTTGACAGGCTTTGAAACTTAACTTTCCATATGTAAAATTATATTATAATCTATTTTGAAAAACGGAATCATATAAACGACAAGGTTTATTCTCAAATATGTATATGAAATATTATATATAATCTTTTTAATTTGGAAAAAAGCAGCACTGAAAATGTCATCGTCTGATATCTTTCCAGAAAGAGACTTTTGTCTCCTTTTATTTTTCAGGCAAGGATTTAAGGTGCTGTAGCTCTCCATTTTAATTATCAGTTCTTATTTGTCAATTTTTTTTAAGCTATCAAATTATTAACCCCTTTACCAGAATATTTTATGTGGTATGGGGAAAATAAATTGTTGATATTCTCACACTGCAATGGTTACTGTGACTTGGGTCATTTCTGTCGGTGTTCTTCGTCTACTGCATTAGCTACCTCTGACCACAAGATGGCAGTAAAAGCATCACTATCCTCAGGTTATATGATAAATGCAGGCAGAGATTACCTATGGGAGGGACCTTCATGTGCCAACATTTGAAGGATTTCTTTGCAAATGTGGAATTCAACCAACAAACTCTGGTTAATGAAATCAATGAGTAATTGCCATAATTGACATTATGGTCGGAAAAAGTAGGGCAGTTTTCGTAGTTTCAATTCAGATGTAATTAAGAGAAATCTTAAAGCTACAGCATGCGGTGATATTTTTGACAACAATGTGCTTCCAGCCTTGTAGCAGCAGTTTGTGGAAGGCCCTTTCCTCTATCAACATGGCATGACAAACTGGAATGAAACCAGGTTTGCTTGTCCGACCTCTTGACCTCCACCAGTGACAGTAGCCTACAATCTTTTCTCTGCGCACCCGGCCGATAACTGGCCACCCTACTAATGTTTCTGCACGTCTTAGCTGACCCAAATACCACAGCAGAAGAAGAATGAGAAGGGCATGAGGCATGTGTTAGGGTCATGGCTACACTGGAGGTAACGTGTCTCGGGTTGTGTTGCGGCATTCGTTGTCGTTGTTTTGATCAGACAGGAGTGTAAGTTACTAGCCGAAGTTAAAATGTGTATTCCAGTAATTACAACAGTTACTTCAGCAGAGAGATTTTGGTCCCAGGATGATGTTTTAGATGCTTTTAAAAATAAAGAATAAAATAATAAAAGCACACAGCTCACATGGTTTGCTAAGTGGCCATCATCAGTTCTGTTATGTTCTCTTAACTTATGTTCTTTTCTTTATAGTATGGCTCCTTCCTTTTTGAACATCTGCACCCAAGACACTTTTTGGACGTAAGAAAATATCCTGAATACAGGATTCTATCAACCGTAAAGTCAAATGTGACTGTGATCATAAATCACTTTCTGTAACATATAGGTCAAACGGTAGGGACTTGGCTTGCATTCTGAGTTAATGTTGAATGATAGTGGCGAGAAGGTTGAAGGTCTTATGTCATCTGAGCAGGGTTGGCTTTACTTAGGTCGTGCTGGGTTATCCAGCGGTCTTGTGAGAGGTCTGAGGTCAGGTCAGGTCAGTGTGTCTGTTGTGGCTGCCAGCACTCAGTCATCCACACAACAGCTGAGCACTGTCTACTGCTTCATCAAGGTCAGCCTGTGTGCCTCATTTTCTCACATAGAGCAGGGTGTTAAGCCAACATGCCTTAGATGGTACAGAATTAAAACAATGTGAAGCAGTTGCATTTTACGGAACAATATACTGTACATGTGACCAATTCAGTAATTTTATTATTACAAAAAAATAGCATTCAGTAAGCATGCATCAAGAAAACCTACATGTCAGTTTTGTCACGTGAAAACAAGCATCATCAAGACTGAGACAAGGTGGCTGATTTTTGATCTGTTGTTTGAACGTGTGTAAAGTTTAGAATTGTCTTTTACTATATGGATGAACATTTTGCATTGTCACCTGCATGTCCAGTTACTTTAAGATCCGTGAGTCCTTGAGCTGCTTGCATCATTTCAAAACCACCAACTCCTGAGAAAAATATCTGTGTCTTTAGCTTGCTAATGCCAGATATTTAGCTTGCTAGCTTACTATGTTGCTCAGCTTGCTAAAGCAAACAGCTGGATTGATGAGAGCAGATGAGCTAAAAGTTGCTTAAAGGCTATATCTCTGTGGGGTTTGTCACTATTAGTGACACCTTTCATCATCATACATCATCATACATAGTCATTTAATTCATCATTTATTTAAAAAGAAATTAATTAGTGCAGCTTTACAATTTCTAGCAAATCTTCCTTTATAGTACAACAACTCTTTTTATAAATTCATGCTTAAAATAATAGTTAATGCAAAATATCAGGGCCCTTTAAAGGTAGATGTACAACCGTTTTTGTCCAATGACAGTAAATGGTCACCCAGCCAATTACACCCATGCTCTCTTGTCTTGAGATTCACTGCTATTGGACTGTTGGCCTGAGTTTGCCCCAACTGGAGTGTACTGGCCCAGCTTATTGACACCCATGGGTGTTGGCATGCTGGGGATTGGTGGGGACATTGGAGATTTTAGGTGGCTATGGAGGACAAAGTGAGATGGTACCGGAGTGCTCATGGGAGTACTCCAGTACCGACACATCTCCACCATAGCATCTTTGCTTTCTGGCCTCTTATCATTGGTGGATTTGCCTGTTTTAATTATGGTTCCACCATTCACCTTTGTGTAAAGAGTTTCACCATTTGGCACAACAGCAGCAGCATGCTTGAGACCACTCTTTGAGCTTCCACACAGGCTGATTTTTCTGGTTAAAAGAACATCGCTGTCTTCAGTCATAGTTGTCGTTGTAAACATACTGCTTTGCTCTCCTTTAATCATCTTCTCCATAAACATCTCCCTTTTCCTCCTCCATCTTACCTTCATGGGGTTCACCAGGTCAACCAAACTCAGCAGAATGGACAAGGAGGCAACACCCAGCATGAAGTTGAGCATTAAGGTCTTCTCAGTTGGTCTGGAGATGTAGCATTCGACCCCAGATGTGCAGGGAGCTTCGTAACAGAGGAAGCTCTTGGGAATGGACAAACCAAACAGAAAATACTGGCCTGCACCGAAAACCACTTCTAGAAGGATTTGTAGAATTACAACCAGGATGTAAGCACAATAGAAGTGTGGCACTTGCCATTCATGTGGGAGGTTGTGAAATGGAGCTTTATGCAAGGACAGTTCTCTTGAGGAGCTCGAGTTCTCAAGGGTAAAAGATGAACCTCCTTGACTCCTGTCGCTATAGAAACCTCCAGAAGAGGGATATGACAAAACTTTATGCATGACGTAGGTTGCAAACAGCACATGGGGAAGACACAGGAGAATAAGGTGGAAGAGCCAGAGACGGAAGGCGGATACAGGAGCAAATATGTCAAAACACACATTGGAGCAGCCTGGCTGGATGGTGTTGCAGATAAATCTTTCCTGCTCGTCACTAAAGAGGGTGAAGCCAGCCAGCAGGAGGACTAGCAGACGGAAAACCAGCATCAACATCCACCAGGTTTTGCCTGTAATGGAAAAGAGATGATGAAGTAATATGGACTGCTAGATGAAGAAGAAAGTTAAATAATCCCAGTGGGGTAATGGGGTAATTGCAGCAGCCAATTATAGGCTACATTGGAGGAAAAAAATAGAATTTAAATAATCCAAAAATAAAGATAATCAAATTTAGCAAAAACGACATAATGATGGTGATGAAACAGCAGAAAAACAAACAAGAAATACGTAAAGTATGATTATTTACAAATACACAAAAATGAAATCTATTACAAATATAAAACATCAAGGTCATGACAAAAGGCAAAAACACAAAATTCGAGACGGAGACGGAATTCACTATACTAGGAATAAAAAAGAACAGAAAATCATGACCAAGCACCAAAATCCTACCAGCAGTTGCTCAGAATACATTGATCTGAATGCAGTCTTCAATGCCTCCTCCTTACATTTGGATTAAGAATAGAACATTTTTTACTGATTTTCTATATTTGTTTAAGTTGACAGCACTTTACATTTACTGTTAAACAAATGTGTAAATGGCATCATGTAGAAAATAAACACTGACACACTAACACTGCTTAGTGTTGTTAACTACAAAATAAACACTTACCCATAAAGGAGACATTGTGACTGATAGTGATGAATCCAACGGCGAGCTTGTAATAGACAATCATAAACTTAAGTTCGACAGCTCAATGGAATTGAGTCAATCTCTAATTCACTTTAAGGTAATAATCATATCACAAGACAATGAATGAATATTATTTTAGTAGACACTTAAAGTCAATGGCAGCTGAATTTTAATGTCACTGTGAGACAAAATAATCCTCTTGTCATTGTCAAATGTATAAACTCTGCAAATCACCAAGAATTATTAGACAAGTGCATTTTCTTTTATTAAAAACACAAATCAATACATCGTTAAATAATTCACAATTAACCTGTCTCCGTTTTTTTAAAACTCTTTATACATTGTACAAAGTTAATTTGCAAAATAATTAGTGCTTTAGTTCTCAGACAAATGAGGAAAAACAAACATGAAAACCTGATCATTATTTGCCAGTAGCAATTAGATTAAAATCAAATGTACAATACAAAATAATCAATTTGTCAGCAGTTTCAATACTTGAAAAGACTTGGTTCAACAGTCAGCATTAATCTTGATAAAAGTGTACTGAAATGGATTTCTAATTTGTCCAATTTTTGTGCATTCTGCGTTTTAAAGGCAATGAAAGTACACCTTTGTGGTGAATGAACACACCCATACTATTCTTTTAGTAATCTGGACCATTCTGAATTTTTTAAACGGACACTTTTTCTTAAGAACAGATCAACAGGACACAATGGTGGTGTTGGTGACACACTAGAGACAGCAGATCAGTGGAAGATCAAGTTGCAAAGGTAACTAAAGGTTGTCATTAAAGGACTGTGTTTCCAACAATAAACCACTTCCTCGAAACGAGGAGGAAATTATTGTAGGATTTGTGCTCTTAAATTACGATCACAACCACATTTGTACAATTTTCTTTGTTCTTTCTTTCTGTTGAAAAGTTAACTTTCTGTTTTCTTTTCCTTAGCAAGGTGTGAGTGTCCTGTTAAAACCTGATAACTCCAAACTGTGACCTTCTCAGGAACTAAGGAGCCATTGAGCATGAGACTTATGAGAGTGGAGATTTTTTTATTTATGATTTTCCAAATGTACTGTAGATGTAACGTATTGTTATCTAGCTCTATAATACTGAATTTAAAAAAATAAAGCAGTGTTGTGTGGCCTCATCAAACCCTCTACTGACCAGCATCCACTGCAGAGTGTGCTTGTCAGACCAGTATACCCAACTGTTGTCTGTGATTATTCTGTTAATTATTGAAGTTGAAGTTTGAGTTTTACAGTAACAGTATATTTTGGAGCTAAATATACTGACCCATTTAATCACCACAACCTGAAAATTATAGTTTTCTGCAATGCACAAATTTCCACTAGATGTGAGCAGAGAGGCCCTCTAACTCAAAGCTTCAGTGGGGCTTCTAAAATTTAAATTAGCTTGTGGAAAAATCATGTTTAATAATTAAGTCAGTTTAAGATGTAACCGATACAGAATCAGAACCTCTAGAAAACATGCTCTGGTCAATATTTCATGTTATACTGTGGTAGTTATTGTTTGGTTATTCCCATAATTATGTCCCCAAAATAGGAATGTATCAGTGATATCTGTGGGAATGTTGTCACAATTTTCCATTCATTCTGGCTCCTTCCATCTGCAATTTGTTTGTCACTTGTCATAATTTGTGTATCTACCCTCAGTATATTTAAATGAGGAGCATCACAATAAATCAAAAGATTAAACTGACTACCTGAGTATTGAGAGGTACGCTAGAAATACTGTAAACCTTGAATATAAAGATTTCCAAAAGAGAAAACTTGCTAACACTTTTATTATTCTAAGACCTGTCAAAGGAAATAAATAACCGGTAGAAAATCCAGTGCTACACTACTGTTTTTGAAGCTCTGCAGGTACTATGGGTTCAGGCAGCTGCAACTATTCACATAAGTTCACGTAATCAAGTTAAATAAATAATATGCTTCACTGTGAAGTTGCAGGGCCATCTCAAAGGCAGGTTATGTCAAATCTTTCAAATTAGGCCAGACACAGATTAATCTGGACAAAACCAGAAAACCAATACATTAAGACAGGTTCACAATGCCATGTCCAAGGAAGTTTCCAAGGCTGTTTTGTCCAGGACTTTCTTCGTTGGTCCAAAGCTAGATGTTTCTCCACAGATGATATAACAACCTGGAACTCCCTTCTCTCTTCCATGAACAGAAGAGTTGAGGCACTGTGAAGGCATCGGGTTAAGTTAGAAACCTCTCTGGCGTTCACCTCACCGCCAGAAACTACAGATGTGGTTTCACTTTCTTGCCTCCAGTTTGAAGGTGTGAGGTCCAGAGGTTGATATCACCAAATTCTACGTCTTGGTATTATGTGGGTATCCAAACTGAAGTTTTTGGACTCGGCACAGAACCACGTTGGTCTGTTTCCACTAATGTGTGTTTTTAGAGTTTTCTCATCCAGCCAGTGTCTGCAGCCTGATGCCAGCGTTCAGTACATGGCAGATTAATAGTGGTTAGGAGAGGATTGCAGGAACCCATCTGATCCCACATAGATTGTCCATGCTGGCCGAGCGCTTCCTTGCAGCTCTCCGTACGTCCTTGTACCTGTCATCACATAGCCTGGAAATAGCCTGAAGAGAGGACATGGAAAGGGTATTTATGAAGGAACTTTCAGTATTGGCAAATGACGGAATAAAAGGGAAAATTAGAAAGGAAAGCAAAGGAAAAGCAACATGCAGACATAAAGAGAGAAAAGACTGTGTGAATGGACAGCTGAATGGAAGTGTCTCACCTCTAGTTTTTGGGCTTTTTCTCTGCTGAGCGGCTCCAGGGGGAAGCTGAGATTGTTGGACTCTGAAAGCGATCGCAGGTCAAAGTAATACTTGGCGTAGACGCTGGACGGCACGTTGATGTTGAACTGCAGCAGTTCCAGAAACTGGCGCTCCAACTCATTCCTGTTAGAGAGGAACGAGCTGGAGGTTCATTCATGAAAGATTTTCTGCATCACCTGACTTAACTGCTGGATTTCTGTAATAAACATCTGTCTCCTTACACGCACAATATGTAAAACATATACAAAATATCAATAGAAGTCCACGCCTTTGTTTCAGCTTTTTTCCCCCTGACGATGTGTGTTCATGACCAGTCCTGGTAACTGGGAGGTTTTAATGCACAGTAATTAACTTACTACCTGCCAAAAAATGGTCAGAGCAGTCTGCTGTTGACCACTCAAGGGTCAACAATAGTTGGGCAGAGTGATTTTCATTTCCTTCACAAATTATTTTAAAGTGTCCAGGGATTAATACCAGTGACTTCTTCTTCTTCTTCTGTTCCTGTGATGATGACATTTTGCACGTAAGGCCAAATCTACCAGAAAACTATTTTAAGGGATTCATGTTCATCCCCCTTTTTGTTCCAGTTCTGAGCCAATCCAAAACCTAATTTTAATTCTGAATCAAAGTCCTAAACATTAAACCAACCCCATCTCTTAATAAATACACTCACATGTCTTCCACAGTGATATCCTTGAGGATCTGGCAGTAGTCGACATTCCAGACAGCCTGGTCATCCCAGACCTTGGAGGCCAGCAGGATAGCACCCAGAACGATCCTCTTCCAGTTACCTGGACTGATGTCAATCTCTGCGTAGGTCAGGAGCCGCTCCAGGTAGACCTGCAAAGAAAACAGAGAAAAAAATAAACAGGGCATGAAAGTAAGGCAATAGGCAATGATTTAAATTGACGGGAAAAACATTTTCAAAAGCTGTGAAAAACACAATAGTTACCTGTTACCTGTACCATCATGACCTAATAAGCTCTTAAAATGGTGGATGATCTAGTCTAACTCATTCATGCTCCGCTCAGTGGTGTCAGGAGGTATACATTCATTCTTTCCTGTATGACACCCTACATTCATCACTGGTCTCTGAGACCCACCGACACACACAGACGACATGGTATTTTGGATGCACTGTCTCATCACCTGTTTACACATATCCCTGACTTGTCTCAACACATCAGGGTGCAATTTCCCCCTGGGCCTGAACAGAAACTGTGTGTGTGTGTTTGCGTGGGCACAGTTTAAGGCAGGTCGCACCTTACCTTCGTGGGAAAACATTCTGAAGAAATTTGGCAATACTTTTTCCACAAGACAAGCCATCCAGGATGTACATTTTGGGTATGAGTGTTTTATGTTATGGTTCACAAAAATATTAGGAGGATGGAGGAGGTTAAAAAATCTTACCAGAGTGACGATGGCACACTCAGAAGTGAGCTGAGCGGCACTGAACAACGTCCTGACAAACCGGTAGATCTGCTTCTGCTCTGGGTCATGTTGGTCATAGTCCAGCGGCACCTCCGATTTCTGGGAGAAGGGAAGAGGGGAGGGAAAAAAGAGGTGAAGATATGGGTGTAAAGAGGGAAGGAAACGGGTAGGGTCAAGGAAAGGACATACATTAGGGGGGTTTAAAAGAACAATGACTATACCAACACATTACAAAAAAAAAATCTGACCCAATACTAACAAGTTAAACAGAGGCAAATTTAACAGACGTGCAAAATAAAGATATTTGTGAAAAATGTGAAAACGCAAAAGTCTTACTGAAAGAGGATGAAGCCTCTCATCAAATATATCTAGCAGCATTCCTCCATCGGTGTCTCTGGCATGAGAAAAAACAGTTACATGGTTGATTTCATTAAATAATTAAAATCATAACAGCAAAATAAGACTTCTAGATGGTAAATTAGATCACTGTTGTAGCAAAAGTATTATGTTCCGATCATGTGCTTTGGTTTTCAGTAGTGCAACCAAGACTACATTTCACCTACATAAAGACAAACTAGCAACACCCCATGTTGTTGAGGTGAGAATAATTTCTTTTTATTATCTTTAAAAAAATACATAATAAAACTATAAATATACTGTGCATACGCCATAATGAACTCACCTTTTTCTTTTTCATTACATATACTGCTACTGTACCCTATAGTCCACATGTATTGTTCTGTGCAAACATTTCAAATTCCAGATTGCAGTCGGTAAAATTTACAAAAAGCAAAAAAGAAACACTAAGAAAATCTATGCAGAATATCCCTTAGCACATCATTTACGTTTTGGGATTTACAGAGAATACAGTTTGCACTGTAAGTATTGAAAATGACTGAGAATCCCCACCTGTTTTTTATATGGTAGTAAATCGCCAGTGCTACACTGTAAAGGGAAAAAAATAATACGTGCTTAAATATAACAGATCTGTAGATAATAAATAATATGTCTTCCTATGTAATATTATCATATTTTTACCATTTGATGGTGTATTTGAGGTTGGGCTGGCTGACTGTGTTGTCGTCTAGGAAGATGGTGGAGCAGGAGCTGTATTTCCGCCTCGACGTTCCATGCTAAACACACACACACACACACACACACACAGTGACTGTTATTAGAGTGTACATGTTTTTGTCTGACCCACATAAAGCATGCCAGGGCGTCATGTAAAGGGGGAATGAGAATCAGAGACATGCAAGCTAAGAATGTGACGGTTTACATTTCCAGCTTTCAGCGTTTGACTGAAGGCAATGAATCACTGGTAAATTTGACGTTTAACAGGCTATTTAAATAAGTAACACGATTGTGAAATAGCATGATTTAGATTTGTGGAGAGAAATAGAAGCAATTGCACACTTACGTTACTGATGAAGAGGTTTTTTCGTTTTTCTCGCGCTACAGAAATAAAGACAGGTTTGTTAATACATTTCTTGTGCACGGACAGCAGCAAAAAGACAAAACCAAAACCCAGCAGTTATCAACCAGCAACACGCGCTATTATCACAAGAAGCAAAACACAACACAGCAAAGAGTCAACACAGAACCAAAGCTGTTTGTAAGTGTTGAGAAGTCACAGTTAAATAAGCAGTTAGAAAGCTGAAAGACTAGAGCTTCAATAGACCGAAGAAAGGGTGATGTTACACCACTAGAGGGAGACAAAGTCACACTCAGGATTACTCACCATTCCTGTAGGGCATCTCTGAAAAAAGAGGAACCAAAAAAAAAACCTTATCCCATTTGCAGCAGTCACTGATTCTCATAAAGTGACAACAGCAGAATACTTTTCAAATGTGCTGTGCTTCAGCAGTAGTTATCGACCTCTGTTGATGTCACACATACAAAATTCGAATCGAGAGAACATACAGTAAGCATTAGCATTGTCACCACCACTCTGATAATTGTTACACATTCAAATATGGAATATATTTCTGTGTCTGTCCCCTTGCTTGTGAAATGAAGTAAAGCAGTGGTTCTCAACCTGGAAGTCAGGGCCCCCCAAGGGGTCACAAGATAAATCTGAGGGGTCAAGAGATGATGTTTATTTTTCGGACTTTTCTCACGTTTGCTTTTCCCTTGTAAAATACAGGAGAGCTTTGCCTCTTTGGGACTCTAAAAACTAACCTTAAATGAAACTATTTGGAAAAGGAGCATCGGTATTGGGTTGGAACTGCTCACAGCTCGTTGGTATACGCAACCTATGATAAGGGGTCGCAAGAAGTTGCTTGACTAAAAAGGGTCACAAGCCGAAAAGGTTGGAAACCCAGTGAATTAAAGAATATGGCTGGTGTTATATGATATAGAAAGAAAAACATAATTTGATTCCTTCTTTGTTTGTTTGCAGCTGGCCGAATATTCATCACATGGCACGTACAAATTCTCTGCATGAAGAAGACCATAAGCCCGTGCAGAAAAAGATTCAATATCAAATATGATGCAGTACCGTATCTAATATCTGTATGATGCTAAGGATTAAATTTAAGAGCATTTATCAGATGCTGTTTTCATCTACTTCGACATCACAAAGCTTGTATTGTCTTGCTGTTTGTACCCCAGGCCTCTAAGAAAAACAATGATCTCATGCTGTGGTGTTTATGGCTCTAAGAAACATGTTAATATTTCCTCTGTCACAGTATGACCGAACCCCCCACAGGATGCTGAAGCTCTCAGTCAGATGCCTCTGGGCAACGGCATAAATTACCAGACATCGGCTAGCCACAAAGAAACTGCTCTGAGCCCAGAGCTCCTACATACTGTGTTTCTCCATGGAAAATCCCAGACTTTCCCAGAGACTCGTCATCTTTGTTGTATTTCATGATCATATTAAATGTGTTCTGTGTGATACATGGATGTCAAACTAAAGTAAATGTGTTTTACTCAGACAGACTAACATGGTGACACTGATGAGTTTAAATCTAAGTTTGCATTAAAAGGACAATTTTAATCAAATCGACTCACCATCGTTCTGAGATTTGCTGAGGAATATGGTGCTGGCCCGCGGATGGTCCGAAGGATTGTACTCCATATTCAACTCTGTCAAAACAGAAAGCATACAGTATGTGTCACTACTGCAGTCCTCTTTCATGTTCCTTCAATGCAAGTACAGCAACATACATTGTTTTCTGTATTAAGAGGGCAGAAATGTGCAATTTTTACCAAATGACCATGTCAAGTCTGGAGATGGAGATGATTTCCTAACCTTCAAGATTTCAGAACATACTTTCTGGCTTGTAAGTGATTTGCAACAAAACAACTTCATCAAATACTTGCGTAAAAGAAATATGTGCTTAATGTTAATTGCTCAGTAATAATAAAATAAAAAAAATGTAAAAAACAGATGGTTACATCTGCTCTAAAACATTTTTAGCCACACTTGCCGCAGGTTCTGGGGATGGCAATGTTGGTCGGTCAGTCAGTCAGTTAGTTGGTCCACCACTTTCATCCAGGCCAGAATATATATATATATATATATATATATATAACAATCCATCCAATATTTCAACATATATTGGACGGATTGCCATAAAATTTGGTACAGACAACATGAATAACTTTAATTTATGACCAAATATCTGCAAAACTAATGACATTCCCATCAGCCATAGCTCCACGCAGAGCTGCTAGCGTGGCCGTAGCCTCTTAGTCTTCTCTTATACATGACATATAATAAAATAAAATAAGAAAGCTAATAACAATAATGTTTCATAAACGATGATTACATTGTGCTTAAACTTTAAGCTCTTGAAATGTTTGTGTAATCACAAGCTTTCACTGTAAAGACTATCGTTTCGTGTGTTTCTCTTTGTAGGGCTGTCCAGGCATGATTCATGTTCCCATGAAAAGCTAATCTGGACTGCATCATGGCCTGAGGGCATGAGCCACATCTGTCTGTGTGTGCACATCTTGTCAAACAGGGAAGCACTGAAAATATGTTCCCTCATCATACATGCCAAAATGCTTTGTTGCCTTGTTTCCTTGTAGATTACAGTAGCTACTTTGATAAGACAGACAATGGTGGTTATAAATTGAAAAGGCTACTTTCTCTCCTCATTGAGTGGCCTTTTTCACAGCCAGCACCCCTATATAACAAAACATGCTAGTGTTCAAACATTGAAATCCAGTAGTGCTCTCCATCAAGTGAGATACTTTCAAAGTGGTTGCTTTTGGTGAAATCAGCATTTAAACATTCCCGGCATGCAGCCTGCGCTGCCAAACGGACTCCTACGATATGTCTGTAACAGACCCAGATTAAGGAGAGAGCAGCGGCCGATCATCTGTCTCAGTGACAGCAGCTGCTGTGGGACGACTGACTGTTGGGAAATTAAAATAAGAACATCAGTGCTGTTAGCTAACAGACGTGTGCTAACAAATCCTATCCACAGACATTTACTGTCTTTCAAACGGGCTTCTCGGACCGCACTGCAGCTGAATCTTCCCATGGCTCTTCATAGCAACAACATGACTTTTAGACCTCAACACATTCTTTTTAGTCATGATTAGTCTTTTAACTTCCTGAAGTGTTTTTAAACATAAAACATTTGTGTCGGACACATGTTATCAATGGAAATATTAATCTAATACTGTGCTTCCGTGGCACAGTGGATAGAGTGATGGATGAATACCTGCACAGGGGGCTGTGGGAGTGATGGATGTAATGGGTGTGAGCGTGCACACTGGTACATAATTTGAAACACTTGTTAAGAACGACTAGAATAATAGCTCACATTCATATATTTTTATATATGTGTATGGATAGGAGAGAAGGAGATATAGAGGCATATATATAAATATATATAGAATATGTGTGTACTCTTGTTTAATATTAGGAAGTGGCCCTATGATACTATCAGTGAGGCAAATCTTAGCAGCGGTAGCCACTTGACAAACCTGCTAGTGATGAATTGACTGACGCTCAGTGTTGGCAAAGGATTATTTAAAAAAAACTCAGTCCTCAAGCTGAGTGACTGTTGCACATTGAAGAAGGCATAGCTGAACCATCTGTGCATTTCACTCTGAAAAATAGAATTAAAAGAGCATCCTAGCTATCCTTCTGGTGAGCAAAGTCTTTGTCTACTTGCTAAACACATTTGAACCCAAAACGCCACTTAGTCCCCTAGCAGCTAACCCTCTGCTGGCTGGTTGGCCAGAACCTGAACACAGTTACCCCCTTTTTGCTCTTTTCAGAAACACGTCTGATTAGTTCTGGTTCAAGGCCTCAGAAGCCCACCAGGCAGAATGGACTGAGCTTGGATTAGACTTGTGTCGGTTTAGCACCTTATGCAACAGTAATCGGAAGTATTGCTGCAGCCGGCCGATTTCAACACGTTCACATACAAGAGCTTTAACAGTAATTGAGCTGTGTTCAGTGTGTGTGAGATCACTGGCCCTGTGGGGTTGAGAATATAAACATAAAGGACTTCAAATTGACTGACCAATAAAGCATTCTGGTCTAATATTTTAAATGATATACTCCTATTCCACATGTTATCATCAACTCCTTAACCAAATCCTAATGCAACTTAAAGATATTGATTGCTGAAATTAGCAATCTAGTGGATTTGTTTTATATCACTGTGGTCACATATTCTACAGCTCATCTTTGCACTACACAGCTACAGATGTTTCTATGGTTACAAACATGCTGAATGTACGTTTCAGTGTCTAGACACATAACGTTCTTCCTTTCGATAGATTGTATTTGGTAAGGAGCCGTGTGATAATGCAAAAAGAGTTGGCAAAAAATAAACCACTTCTTGTCAAGAGTTTTCGATCATCAATCATTTTTGATGAACCCGATGGATAAAAGCATATCTGAATAAATCTGATAGGACCTGGCCTGCTAGGCCCACCTGCTGGAAATCCCAGAGTGCACAGCAGCTGGTGTCGAGTACGGATATGTGATATTCACCACCTCAAGTAAACTTTAACGAAGACTCGTGGTCGGCATCTGCACAACGTAACAGGAGAAGCTCGGCTAACCTATCAGCTGGCAAGCCAACCTGTCTGCCTTAGTGCTCTTACATAATGAATTAACAACAGGCGCATCCTGCTCTTAACGGCCCAATCCATAATTGCACTATAGTCTTTCTAATGTTGTATTTATTCGTTTCTTTTTTTAAATGTCCTGTAAGCCTTTTTCATTTGTCACAATATTCCATGCACATAAACCGAATGATGATCGACGGGAACGTTTTTTCCCCCGCTGTACATTTGCATCCATGTTTTGCTCAAGCACACTACGGCAGGCAGCACGCAGGGCTGCTGATGGACAAGTGTTAGATTTTGCACTATTGTATGTGGTTTGGACTCTTGTGTCAGCTTCTTTCAAGCATCTCGCTGCGCCAGTGTCTCTATCCTTAAATGTGTCAGTCTCAGCAACACGGCGCTGCTATCGATTCCCACAAGCTGTTTTGTTTTGAGGATACATCAGTCCTATCCATTTCCCCCAATTCTTTACTTTAGGTCTGACCATCAAACCTTTTTCAGGGTTTTGTTAGATTCCCAGATTATGAAGTTGAGACTTTCTTCAATGGTTCAAAGGGTCAGATGGAACAGAAGCCTCCAGGCCAACAGACAAATTTATTCAATTTCTGTATTGAATATTGCTATTTGAATACATTTAGGTCACTGAGAGAATAATGTCAGAACATCTGGTTGGTTGTTCAGTCCTACTGCTAGTCTTGCACATTTGTTCCATCTTCATTATCATGTCACCCATCAAACAACAGGAGGATGTTATCCTAAACCCCCCCTTATACTGTTTCAACACACACATACAACCACACACACGCACACAATGACCATAGGCCTCGAGTGGTAACGGACCCAGCTTAAACAAACAGAACTGACCTGCACACACATGCACATATGGCCCATATTGCTGGGAGAGAGAGTTCCCTGGGAAAGCATTGATCACATACACTTACACACACCACTACAAATTGTTGTCAGAACTAATGAGTCTACTATGCTTGTAATGCTTTAGCTGCTACCACAAATACTACTTTACAAGTAATCCTACAGCTGCCATTACCACTATTACTACTGCCACTACATCCCACTAGACCCCAGAGACTCGATAGAAAATAGCTCCTTACGAATCCTGAAGCAAACATAATCAATGGATCAATGGATCTACATTGCACCAAGTATTCTGTCTCCCTTCTGGGAAAGTCTTCATTACACCAAGTGTACCACACTGATTGATTATGTCTAACAGCAAATTCAGGGTTGCTGAGAGATTCATTGAGGAAGTAGTATGCTCAGTGCCTAATGCGTTAAAATCAAGGACCAAATAATATGTACTGTTTCAACCAGCATTTGACCCTGGTTGGGAGGAGGGTCTCCTGTAAGATCTAGTCCTTATTAATGTAAATCAGACTGTCTTTCAAGTATTTTCTGCCTCGACAGCTCAAAGCCAACATACCTTTCTGAAATTCTAATTAGTGAGATGAGGTGGTCTTGGTGTGGACCGGGGAGTAAATTACTCTCCAATTACTAGTCAATAAATGAAACAAGGACCCTCTCCTGTGAATACCCTGACCCTGAAAGGAATTATTCATCACCAACAAAGGGAGAAGAAAGAAGTAAGCCTCTATTTTCTGGTTTCTTGGGTGTTTTCTCTTTATTTCCAACTCTAACCTTTAATAGAGATGTTTCCTCTTCACCACCAAGGTGAGCTGAGCCAGTCATCTGCCGCTGGTGAAACACATGGCTGCTGCTGTAAAAATAGTAATGGGGCCTGATGTGGCTTCTGCAGTGGAAAGAATTGGCTGTATTGTGCTACTTCAGCAAAACTGTGTTATATTACTTTATTCCCCCTGGACCAAACTTTCAAATTGCTGTCAAGACCAAGAAACTACGCTGTTGGAAACAGCAATGTGATTAGTTTTTGGGGGTTTTTTTAAAGGTAATTTGAGGCCAATTATTTCAGGAACAAATATGTGGCACAAGACAGGGGTGGCGTACTGTGTAGTATGAATGAGACACCTAATGAAAATCTCTTACGCATGTGTGTTTATGTACATTTTAAGTATGAGAATGTGTTTCGTCTGTCGTGACAACATCTGCTTCTCTTCTCTCCTCTGACTAGTTTATTTGAATATTCTCTGTGTTGCTTGCACTAAGTTCTGTCACTTCAAACCATGCTATTTCTCACCTGTGTGTTTCCCGCCCTAACCCATCACCTGAGCAGTCACCTGACTACACACCTGCTCCCTATTAGACATCAGTGCAAGTATATATTCTCCCCAGCCAACATTCACCAGATTTTCAATGTTGCCTATAGTTGCTGTAGCTTTCCAGTCTTTGGCCTCTCCAGTTGTTTGAACATCGGCCTGTTTTTGGCACTTTTAATTCATTTGCAGATTCTGCCTAAAAACCTGTTGCTGCCTGAAATAGACCAAGTAAAGACTGTCACATCCTCTTTTGCCTTGTGAGGCCTGTTTTCTGAAACCAATGTCTTTCCTAGGCCTCTGGACTACAGCAATTTCAAGGTTTTTAACAGCAATCTGTAAAAAAGCTAACCTCAATTACTGCAACAGCATAGATCCCATATATTACAAGTCACAGACAACATAGTACACGTCTCTGTGTGAACTGACTCATAATGTTTGACAGTGGGTTAAAGGTAAAGGTTAGATAAGGTGCAATTATATGAGATTTCAGCTACGAAAGTGACAGGCTACTGAGGACAGAGTGTCTTTAGCATAATTTCAAACTGAGGCATTGTAAAGAGTACGAGCAACCAACAGAGGTAGTGGACAACTATCGGATTTTCATTTCCAGTGTTTGCTGCACAGCCCTACCACTCTTGATCTATTATGCAAAGATCAAAGATAAGCTCTGTAGTTATAGATATCACACTATTACTTCACAAGTGCACTCAACCTAATGAAGAGGGGAATAAACAAAGGCTTAAGATCAAAAATGAGATATCCACTTTTTGGAAATCATAGTACATGCACCTACACATTGGTAAAATAATGTTAGAACAAAAAGGACTGTAAGTAACAACACCCTATAGCTGACAAAATTATACCCTTCTGAAAGAACCATAGCATTATATTACATGATATATTTACTGATAAACTTAAATGGGCCATTTAGGGAGCAAAACAAGCCAACGTCCAGGCAGCTGTATCAGCTTTCAGCACACACAGGTATTAGTTCTAAAATAACATTTAAGTTTGATATTAACCAACTCTCAATCCAGTCCACATTACTAAGTAACTATCACAACACAAGGTTCACCATACACTGCACCTAAATATAAGAGCATCAGCTGATGCATGATGCCTCACAGACACAAGTCATCGTAAGAGAGAAACACAGTGGGCTTTGTCAAAGAAAGGCAGATCATATGACGGCTTTGTCTCTCTCTTTCTCTCTCCATCCATCTTCCACCTCTGGGATGGGTAGACAGAGCGCACCGTGTATGTCAACTTGTCAGCATTTAAATGTACACTTCAGAGTTTCCAACAGCTTTATCTCAGTTTTAAACTATGTGTTCATCCATATTAAAAAGGGGTGGAAATAAAGCAATTATACTGGACCAATTCGTCATAATATAACTATGACATACTGTAGTTTTGAAACAACAACGGGCTCATTTATGCAATTACAGCACAATTAGTAATTCTTTGCCCATATAAATGAAAGTAAAGACAACAAGTAAACCAATACCATATACATTGTTGTGTTTCTTATTCTTCTGAAATAAGAAATAACACATTCTTCATCTTACAAAATAAAAGAACATTTCTAAACAATAAAACCCACCCTTGCTCAGCACTCAGGGGTTTTGCTGCTACAGCCGTACTTGGTCTGGTATGATTAGTAGCTTATGTTGGTTAATATTAGCTAATGTTTCCAAATGTGAATGAGCTTTCACACTAAATATTAGCAAACTTTAGCTATTGCTGTGCAACTGTCATTACTGAGTCAGCTCCCTGGCTTGAAGCTGTGGCCATATGTTCATCAAAAGTTGCATTGACTCATTTTAACTGATCATAATTAGTGACATTAGTGATATAAACAAATATTAGTTGAATTTTGGTGGTGCTGCTAGCGTTTTGTTTACATTTGGATCTCAGATTGTGTCTTTAAATGAACTGATTGCAGAGGAAAACTGACATTTTCTGACTTTCTGAATTCATGTGAATGCACTCAAATGGAGAGTACCTAACCCCTGCCCCTGCCCCTGCCCCTCTAATACCAAAAATGTGGGAATGTAAAACAGAATGCTTATCTCTATAAGTTCTTCACCAAGGCACTTAACCCCCCAATAGCTCCAAAGGATGATTACACATGCTGACAAAATCTCAGTAACTAAAAATAACTGCACCTCTCCATGAAAATATGAGAGCCATGCAAAACAGCAAAAAACCTTCATTCTCCCAAACTAAGCTCTTTTCTGAAACTCTATCCAGCGGTTTAGCTCTGGATAGGCTTCAAGGCTCTGGGTCAGTGAAATGATGGTATTATGTAGGGAAGTGATTATCTGTTCTTAAAAAACAGAGGGTGCTGGGAGGTCATTTAAGGACTCCAACACAAAAATCCCCCAAGTGACATAACAGCCCACAGTGCGAGAGACACAACTGTCTGCTGTCAAGGCGTGACGGGAAAACATCCGTCAAGACACAGTATGGTGATGTTTTAGTACTATTGCAGTTACAGTTTTCCTTCCATAAATAACAAACTCCAATACCACACAACACACAGTTTACTCACTGAGGTCATTAACGGTTTTTCTCTTCTGCCAGCAGCCCGGCTTTTGTTAATATGTCTGTTGTAATTATTCATTAGTCTACTTAAATGTCAAGTACCAAAACTTTTGGAATGCACCTTTCTGATGACATTTCCAGGCAAGGAAAATGAAAACAATTGTGTGAAAGCTTGTCCAAACAAGAAATAATCATTCTCTACTAAGCAGCTTGTAAGACTCTGATCAAACCCGAGGCAGTACATCCAGTACCGTACCTCCTCACACAACCTTTTTGCATCAGCACACGATTTTCCCAATTCCTGTCATTTTCTCCCAGTTTTTCACATCCCTGTAGGCAAACTGTGGTTTAATGTCCTTGGTGTTCTTGAGTATTATAGGTGCATTTTGAGAGCATGATCATTATTATAATAAGCAAAATATGACAAAAGCTCAAACAAAGCTGGGGGAAAGAATTGTTAGGCTCTAAAGTATAATATTGAATTACTTTATTAGGTAAGTTAAATTAATTTAGTTATGTGTTTATTAATGCCTGTTTGTTTTGTCCGGAAAAAACAGCCAATCAAAGCTGTCAAGAATGGGGACATCATCTTCTTGCGCAAGAATCAGAAAAATGTCCAAAGAAACTGCGACAAATTCGGATGAGATCAGCATAGTTGTACAGGTTGTTTGTAAGTCAACTTAAAGAAATAACAACTCAGGGCTCTGGGAAATTGTGAAGGGCATTTGTCAATATTTAATGATACTTTATAAATTTAACAACTAGTAAACTAATTAAACTTACCCCCCTGTGTGTTCACATAGGGACCTACTCCCTCTGTGGACACAATTGGCTTCCACTAAATGGGTTGAATGCAGAGTACCCATTCCAGGTATCAGGCTCAAAATCTAATTATACTGCATCACAGTGCGCTCCAACTTACTAACTTTTTAATGCACAATAGCCAGCCCATTCAATTAGGGACAGATGATGTCTTTGAAAGCAGCGCGTCACACTCTAAATTGAGGCGTTAATTCTTGGCAATCATCTGTCCCTGGTGGCTTCTCCTATCTGCTCTGACACAGGCTCACAGCTGCCTCTCTGGGCTTTTCTTTGGGGGGGTGAAGAGTTTTTCTGATGATGCGGATCGTAATGAAGCACACTAATCTCCATCATACTGTCTGTGAACTCATAATAGAGCCAACACATTAGACACGCTCCGGTTTCAGCCCCTGCACCACCGAGACAGACGGCGTCTCAGCACGAGTCGTCTTTATCCCCGTCAAGAAGCGTTGGTCGACTGTCAATCATCTGTCTTTGAATCTTCTTCATGTCACTTTTGCTACTCTGCTAGGAGAGCATCTGGCTCCACACTCCGACAATATATGCACCCTATTAAAGTAACGATCCAAAATTTGTATTAGAAAGAAAAGAAAATGTCCACTTTGCTATGCTGTGTCGCCAATGATGACACCAGCCCTGTGACGGATACTGGAGCCATAATAACCATATAAACGCCCACTGTAATGCAAAGCACTCAAAGTTAATAGCAATCAGAAATGGCATACAGTATGTAAGTGGCATACACTCATCAAGTTTACAAGAGGAAATGACATCACAAATCAATAAAAAAGCAGGTCTTCCAACATGCTGACAGCGCAATTAAAGGGATCCACTCAGTTTGGAAATGTGACGACTTCCTACAGCAAAGTGCACCAACGACCATGACTGGTAATAATCTTCATTCATGTGTAATTGGCATTGAAAGACAGCAAGACGGTGTCCAACAATCACCTCTTCTTTTTCTACTAATAAAGACTACAAGTACATTAGAGGCTTGTTCCAAAATGCCATCTAGACCCATGAAACCTTCTGTTTTGAGATTATTTCCTGTGACTTGGACAGATTTTTTGTTTTTACATCACGACAGTCACACCCGCTTTACACGATTGGACAGCTGTTTGGAGGTTTGAAGCATCTACTTCCATCGCTTCACTTAGAACAAGAGCAACACCATAAATGCCTTCAAGGAAAGACTGACCCCCATTACGGTTTGTACGAAGAGATCAGGGAGCCAGTGGGTTGCAGCTATGAGGAGGCTATGACAGCAGGCTTTTCACCCTGCCTTCACAAGTATAAACACTTCAGATGTAGTCAGACAACATGTTGTAGTTCGTTTCAAGCATACTGAACCCTTAAAACAGTAAATAACTGCACCAAATATGCTCAGTTTGAGCATGGAATGGTGCAGACTAGTTTAGTTTAATTAGATTATTAACTGACTAAAGGGACTTTATAATCTGCTTGTTTCATTTTTCAATCTTTGCCATCGTCCTGTTACATAACACAGGTACTAATAGTGGAGACTACAGCAGAGTAAAGAGATCAGAAGATGTTTTACTTTTCTCTTTACCCAAGAAAAGTATTTATAACTCTAACCACAGTGCAACTTTATTTATATACCAGTGCTTGTGGCAACCCACTGATTTGCAGACCTTAAAAAAAGTGGATACTTCATCCCTGGTGTGATAACATCCTTAGAGCCAGGAACAACCATATATTTGAGGCTATTATAGATGTTATCTAGTGTTATTATCAGCCTACACCCTCAGGACCTCAAGACAAAATGAGTGGATATATTGATCTGGTTACAAAATACAGTATGTGTCCAATACTTATTGGCCTGATATATAGGCAGACTTTCTTATTATGTTTTACGCAAAACACAATAAGAAAAACTTCAAATCATTCTGAGTTTCTGAGAAAAATCCATTTATATGTAATGGTTGGCTGCTGGCTGAAAATAGGCAACTCATTTTGTAGACACTTTCCAGTGTGAATGGGTCAATTGTAATGCATATTAGCATGTGTCAATGGAGGGGGCTGCGTTCCATAGTTGCAGTTTTCTTTCATGCACAGGCTGAAAACAAAGACCAGCACAAAGGAGTCTGTCCTCATGAACAGGATGTTGTCTGCAGCTCCATATCTCTATGCAAGGAAGGACACAGCAAGGAAGGACACACGACTCTCCCATGTGCCTGGCTGTACTGATGGCTGATACCATGTATTTCTGCCGGTCACTCAATATTACAGGGAGATGAGCGCAAACAGAGGCAGCAGCTATTCCTCCAGGACATGAGATTTTATTGAGATCACAGGAGAGGTCAAGAGTGATCATCCAAGATTAAAAAATGACTGTAATATCTTATTTTGAAGGCTATAGTGGCCCTATTAGGAATTATATTTTCTGCCCCTTGTATATAGTGTCACCAGGCTACAATATGCTGACTATATTTCTTTAATATTCCCACAGGACTTAACAGTGTATCTGGTATTCAAAATTTTTTTTTTGCTGTTTTCATTATTTTATGGTTCTCTACTGGAGTTTCCTCTGGTCCTCTGGATTTTATAAGCTTCAGTACTTATTTCATGTTTTGGTGTGTTAAAGACAATTGTATTTCCTTCTATTATTAGTTCCATTATATGGTATTTAGAAACCAGCATCGCTAGCAATCCCTATAATATTTCTGTGGTGTTTCCTTTAGTCTCTAATGGTACTCCTACAATATTTTGACTTGCAGTAGCCTCTCTCTGTGGCTCAGTTATGTCATAGTGGTTCTGTTATATGATTACATAACTTTATCACCTGCTTTCTTATTATCGTCACATGTAAACACTGGTCTTTTTTTTTTTTTTTTTTACCG